>JAOQMP010000001.1:23146237-23169751 GCA_027563575.1 Erythroxylum pedicellare
TTGAGATGTGTACCTCGCTGAATGGATAGGTTCCATTGAACTTATTTCTATAATTTGGCCATATCTTGGCCTGTAGACCTCCAAATTAGATAATTTTAATGGAGATTAAATTGGAAACATATATCTAAAACTTTCATGAAGGAACCGAATTTTTATTGCGCCTCTAAGATTTTTTAATTCTGGCTTGAAGTTGAGTTATAGCTACAATCCCTGTTTTCGAACAACCTGTAGTGTTTTGGGTATAACTCCCAAAATAATTAACCAAATTGCCTGAAATTTATTACATTAGAAAATCAAGACACAGGGGAATGAAATTAATTGATAAGATTGTAGGCCAATGTGGGAAATAATGGAAGAATAAGGACCAATATGCAAATTTTCTAAAGTTAACACATAGACTAATTGGATTAAGGTATGTGTGACCAAAAATAATAAAGCATGTGTCTCCAATAGGAACTAAGCATATCTGTGAGTCTTGAAAGTTCTAGAATTGGCATATGGAGAGGGGAGATGCATGACATTTTGGGGGTTCTATGTTCAGATTTTTCTTCTCTCCATTTCACCTTCTTCATCTCATCATTTTTCATGTAAGAAATCAAGCCAATCTTATATGGAAATCAAGGTAAAAGTTAGGGATTTTCTCTTCACCTTTATCTCTTATTACTTTGCTTATGAAGGAATGAAATTATAAGGTTGGATGTGGGATTGAGAGTTATATTTTTGGTGTTTCTAGTTGGTAAGTCAAGCAAAGCCAAAGAAGAAGGGAAGGAAAGGCAATAGAAGACTTACTTTATCAATTTTTAGGTTTGGGATTTCACTTAGTTGATTTCTATATTTGTGTGTGATTGAATGGATATAAAGATTCATTTAGATGTGGAATTATTGTTGTGTTGTTACTTTGTATGTACTTGGATGTATATGAAAAGAGAGTATTGTGTAGTGGAATTCTATCTAGGGGTTTGTTTGGGTCAGTGATATTATTTAAGTCATAACTCAACCTACAGTTGAATATGAAACCTAAGACATAAAGCTAAATATCTCTAGAAGGGACTCTAACTTAGTTTTGGCTTTATGACCTTGGAAATTGAGATCGAAAAAGGTGACCTGATGCTGCCCCCTATTTTGGAATAGCTTGTGATATTTTGTCTATATTTCATGATTTAGAAGTCCAAATGGTCTGATTATTAGTGTTATAAAAACTATAGATATATAGAAACAAATTTCTAGAAGCCCTCAAAACCCAGTTCTGACTTTTTCTATATGCTTAATAAGGAACAAGTAGTGGTACGAATGGAGAGAGTGTCTGTCACGACTGTGACATTGTTTTTATTTCTAATTTCTACCGCATCTTATCCGAACCTTTATGAATCTATATGAAAATTTTCAAACAGATAAAACTAAATAAAATAGGACTTACCATATATGAATTGGGTGATTGAACATTGGAATTTAATATTGAACATAATTTATTCCAAAGAAAACTTACATGTACATAAATGATTTGTTTACATATATATTGCTTATAAATGTATAGTATGATTATTCTAGCGTGATTTTGGCACCCTTCTAATGGTGATTAGTTATGACTTGCATGTATGAACACAGATATAGAATTTATGACTTGAAATGTATATCATATGATTTATTAATATATGAATTATGAAATTTGCAAATGTTTAAAGAAAATGTTATAGTTACTGCTCTATTGTCTTGGTTGTGGATAGATAGGCATGCCTATAGGGTTACAATGCAGCTGATACAGTTTGACACCACCAATGTCCACAGTTCGATACCTTTGGGTATCCACAGTTCGATCTTCAAATACACACAGCACCTGTTGTTCACACCCACAAAAAATGTGCATGCCTAACACATAAAGTAAAGTAAAGAGATATAAGTAAGAAATGTAGTATGACAACATAAATAACCGGTATATGAATGAGCATTTGCATTTGTATTGATATTTTGTATCATTGAGTGCTGAATATCAATGTTTGAGTTTTGAAGGTGAATTTATGGTATATGAAAAAATTATTGAAGCATGTTTGCATTATTTATTTGATTAAGTATGTCATCATTGTTTATATTTGTGTGATGTTCATGAATGTATGTGCTTGGCGGTTGATTACTGTGAGAGTCATCCAAATTAAGTGTTTCCCCACTAAGCTTTCAAGCTTAGAACGAGTGTTAATTCATATACATCCAAGTCATATGAGTAAGGTATAAGGAACATCTGTAGGGACACCAACAAATAGAAGAAAAATACTTTTGGAAGGCGTTTTTAATTAAATATGATCGTACATGTAATGGTTAAAGGAAATTGTATGTTTTCTATTGGATTACCATGTAAATGTAAAAAGGTTTTACTACTGTTAAATGATATGTTAAGCATTGGGGAGTTTTGTAATATGTATATGTATAGCATTAAACCGAAATGCATGTCGTGAATGTATGTACAGGAAACTGGTTTTCTTATGTGTGGATGGTTGTAGGTTCCATATAGGGGGTGTTATAAACATGCTCTAAAATCATTACAAAGGCTAGTTAAACCCTTTTTTCCATTTGTTATTCCTTTCAATTGGTTCTTTATATTTATCTATTAGTTCCTTCCCTAGCATAGTTGTATGAACTTCTTTTGTTTCTGAACTATAGAATATTGGACTTTTTTTTTAATCTACTAATGCATTGTTCACTACCTATGCATCCATTTCTAAGTTCCAAATAGAGATGTTTCCTGAGGTGATCGTTTCTTGCACCTACTCTAAACTTTGTGTTTGATTAGCTACATGCTCTTTGCTAGTTCCTCCTTTTTTAAGACCTTTTTCCTCTCTAAAAACTCCTCATTATCTCCCTTTAAGAAATTTTCCACTATTGGCTTCCAAATTGAGTTTTTCTATTACTTTGGCTTCTTTTGGTCAGCGATTGAGAACTCAGTCTCCACTAAGAATCTATGAGCAATGAGTCTCTTTAGTCTGAGGATGTCATATAACTCTTTACTCGCCTCAATTTATATATATATATATTCTATCATAATCATTTCTCCATAAGGTATTTGTGTTTTTTTTCCATGCACAATGATCTGTTTAAGAAGCTTGCCAGGTAGTCATACCTATCATGTTTCAATACTAGAGTAGAATATTATAGAAATATGTCTATATATGGATGGTTAGGAATTTAGTTTTATCAAAGTCCATTCCAAGTCTCTATATTTGCAAAATCATGGTCTTTATTCTAGGAACTTAAGAGCCTGTAATTCATTAGACGATGTGAACAAAAGGAACTCCTCTTGGTTAATGAGAACCTTGTTTAGGCCAAAGTTGCACCATTTTTCCTCTGCCAATGTCTTTAGTAAGGAAAAAGTCGTCTTTTCTTAACAAAATAACCAATTAGGGTGCTTTACCACTTAGAAGCTCCAACGTTTAGAACCTTTATAGGGGGGGAGACCTCTCTAGCATTCTCTTTTGAACTAGGAGGAATGAAGGTCAATTTGGAGTTAGGGGGTGGATCACCAACCACTTAGGATCAAGTTCTTATTAAGGGATTAAAGTGTTTTTATTAGCTTTCAAAGGACTAAAGAGGAGTGAGGGGTAGTCATTCTAGTGTCTTGTTTATCTAATAAATGAGAAAGTGGGAGGGTTGGATTTAAAGCATAACCAAGTTTGTTTCTAGAATCAATACTAAAATACACCATTTAGTGGGAGAAAGTATTTTATATAATGGATAGCTTTAAAGAAGTAGAAACTTGAGTACAAGATTTTCTTACAATAGGGGAGTCCAAATTTAAAGAATCTAAGGATAAGGAAGAAGGAGCTAAGTTTATAGAGGAAGTGGTAAGTGGTTTTAGGCAGGAGAGCTATAACATCAATATTTATTTCAAAAGAAAAACACACTGAATGTTAGTTTTGTCATTCCATGAATATCTTGTCTTAATAAAACTAAATAATTGAGATATATAAATACAAATTAAAAATCATAATTATGATCTTATTACAAGATCAATTGTATAGTAATTATTGTATTTATTTTATGTTTAGTATTAAATATTAAATACAATTAACAAAATACATAAAGATAAAAATATGTTTCATAAATAAATTAATAGTGTCGTATATTAATTATAATTAACTAGTTAATTATAAAGGTATAACTAGAAAAATAAGTATAACAAAGATAAAAACCCCTGACCATGTAATCGAGTTGTCGAAATAGAGGAGGTTATAAAATTTGTCTTTATACTTAAAAATGAACTTGTTAAATTAATCATATACTAGAGATAAATATTATGTTCTTCAATAATGAAACACTAATTTTAAGTAATTGGGAATTTTAGAAGTAGAAGAAGGAAGAAGTTTAAGAAATAAAGAGAAGTTAAGTTATTTCATTAATATCATTTTCAACTGTTATAAACCCTTTTAACTAATTAGCTAGTCATTATACAAACACCAATGGAATTATTACATTTTTCATTGCCTTACTATATCATTTATTCAAATGGTATTGTAGGTCACGAGCTTTCATCTTCTACTAATAAAATGAAGTCACTTCTTTTTCCTCAAATGAAATCATAAGCTTTTATCTTCTATTAATATAATGATACCATAAATCATTCAAATACTCCAAAAAATATCAACTTAAAAGGCCAACGAATTAACATTTGGACAATATGTCTAGCTTTGCATTGTATAGATCAAGAATTGTAATCAATTGTTTAAGCACCAAGGTGAAAGACTAAGGAAAATATAAGACACCTCAAGTTGATTAGTAAATTATTTCTTAAGATGAAACTTAAAAAGTGTGATGGGTGTAGGGAGTAACCAGTAATTGTGGTTCATAGGCAATTGAATTGATTCTTTAAAGAATAAGGAAAGGATTAAATTCAATGAAAAAAACTGTATGATTATCATGTTGACTTAAACTATATTACAATATAGATGGAGTTTTATATAAACCAATTCTCTCACTTAGAAATCCCTTTCAGTTATACGTTTTTAGTGAGTTATTTTAACCTATTTCGAGCTCTACATATATAGAACTAGATTAATTTCATTATTGGCTTATAATCACATAATGTCCGATCAATGACTAAAACATTGGAATCACCAAATGATATATGGAATGTGAATAGGAGGAGGATATCCATATAGAGTTTCAAAAGGGAAACATTTTAGGGCAAAATAAGGGGTGGTATTATAACACAATTTATTCAAGGACAACCAATAATGACACTGATGTGGATAGTTACTAGTTTTGTAGTGTAAGTATACATCTATAGTACAATTTAAAACTTATATCTACTCATCTTCTTATGGATGATAGGTTGTAGAGCTATTTAATTAAACAACCAAAAGCCTAAAAAACTTGGTCTAAGATGCAATAGTAAAGACTGGATCATAATTACTCACCAAATGCAAGAGTATGCCATATAACTTATAGATATGATCAATATAAACTTGAGCTACTTTAGTTACAGTTTATGGGTAATTTCAACGAATGAAGTGCCCACATTTACTAAAAGGATTAATAATAATCAATATAATAGTATAACTATATGGTTTTGGTAAATCCTCCACAAAATAAAAGTTAACATATGTCTACACATAGTTTGGAATATGTAAAGATTGAAGCTTACTAAGAATAGTAATAGGCTCATATTTATTACATTAGTAAGCTTTATAATTTCCCATAAGTTTCCTAATATATGCCTGCAATTTTTGTTAAAATAAGTATCGTTGAATCCTTATGTAGAGGAGCCCAGAATGTCTCCTAATAGCATAATAACGAAATAAAAATACAATATGAGTTCTTAAAGTTGCATCATTATCTATTGTCATTAATCCAAAAGTAAGCTAAATTTAAGCTAGTACATGCTTCATCTTTTATATGCTCTACTTTAGAACTCCATTATTTTCCCAAGTCCTTTTAGTTTGGTGTAACAAATTAGTGTGAACATTGAAAATGACCATGGTACATAAGTTAACACCAGATACTTGAGATAAAGCATTTGTACCTATTGTCCACTTCCTTTTTGTATTTGAATTTAATATAAAATCACACAAGTTTTAGAAACCATATGTGTTGGGTGTTATAATTTTATGATTAATAAAAGAACCCAAACTCCTATTATTAATGTGAATAATAAATTGCTTGCCAAAGACATAATGAAACCATTGTCTGATAGATATGAATAAAGCTAGAAATTCTTTCTCAAAGGTGAAGATGAGTACATTTAGCATACAAGGTCTCATTGACGTAGGTGAGAGGATGACAGTCTTGTCTAAGAACTACCTCAATTCCTCACATAAGGCATTGGCCTCTATAACCAAAGGTTTGCTAGAATCTAAGAGAGTAAGGACTAGTGTTTGCATAAAAACTTTCTTGAGCTGAGAAAAAGCTCTAGTAGTTTCTCCTAAATATCTCAAAGATTTTTTAGTCAAGCATTGGGACAAGATTTGCTAATTTGACCATACCTTTTAATAAACCTTTTATAATAACCCAATAAGCCCAGGAAACTCCTAAATTGCTTTAACATTTGTGGTATTGGTTACCCCAAAATAATCTAAATCTTTTTAGGATTAGTTGTAACTCCTTGGATAATAATGATATGTCACAAATATTCCACCTACCTATTAGTAAAATATTATTTGTATTGCTTAATAAATAATTGATGATGTCTAAATTCTTCTATTACTTATATAAGATGGCATACATATTGCTCCCAACTTCTACTACAAATGAGAATATTATAAAAGAATACTAAGACCAACTTTCTTAAGTAAACTTTAAATACAAAGCTCATTAAGCTTTAGAAGGTTGGTGGTGCATTTGTCAATATAAATGTCATATTTTATATATATCATCTATATATATACGTATATGATGATAACCATCTCTTAATAAGCATGGTAAAGTATTCAACATTATACAAATCATCTATTTAAAGCTTTACTATCCACACTAAATCTCTATGAACCATCTTTGTCTTTAACTAAAATTATTGGAGAAGTAAAAGATCTTACACTCTTTTGAATTATTTTTATCTAGAACATCTTTTCCACTAATTATTATACTACTTTTTTTTGTATCGTAACATATTTATATGGTATCAAATTCACTACATTTATCTCCTCTTCAAATTATTTTGATGATCGTGAAGTCTTAAAGGGGGTAGCCTCAAAGTTTCAAAAATATCCCAATTTCTTCCAATAGTTTATGTAGTGGACTTATTAGCTCATTAGAAAAATGTTTCAATAGAGTCACTTCTATAGCCTTAAAGCAGATTTATGGTGCACTCCACAATTGTAAATAGTTTTCTTATTGTAGTAGCAAAATTTGACTTGACGTTTTAGCTCCTTTCAAACATTTGTCTAAACATTTACCCTTCAATTTAGGTAAGCCTTTAGACTTCCTACTTTTTAGCTATGTGTTCTCTCCTTTCTAAATAAATCGCATCAATCCTTTTTTTATAATTGCAATTGATATCATTTAATTTTCATAACACCTTTAAGCAACCATTCCATGCTTCTTAACTAAGCTATAAGCTTACTAAAAGCTTCTAGGAGCCAAAATTTTATTTGGGTATTGAACTTTTGGATTCCACCCTTTTAAGAATAAACTTACTAAGGATGATGTTAGCATCATTAACTTGTGTGATAGAAAATCAAATGTTGCACAATATTCTTTTATTAATCATTCTTACCTATGTTTTTTTTAATCTCCATTAGGATCCTTAAACATGATTTCTTTGAATATTTTCTTCAAAGTTGATATGTACTCTCGCCAACTATTATCTTCTACTATTAGTGCAATTTTCATATAAATTGATGCCAAGTTAAGGTCTCTCCTTTAAGATACATCAAGTCAATCCCTACCTTTAGCTTCGGAGGTGTGATACCTAAATGAAAAAATTTTATCATATTTGTAAATCCAATTTTTAATCATCTTCTCTAAGCACAAGAAACTATAATTTAATAGACTCTATAAACAAATGATACTAATAAATGTTATACATTCCTTTGCCACCATTCTCAACTACTATCTATTATCATCATTTATTCCTTAACTCTTTTAGTAGGATAAATGAATATACTATGTCATATATTCGTTCAAATCTTATAAGTCTCACTCATACCTCATCTACGACTCTTATATTTGAGTTTTCATGTTTTATTCAATTCTTCGAAAATCATAGAAGCTTATGTCTTCTTCCATTGCTACAAAGATTTTAAGTTTTGATATCAAATCATTACATTCTCCAATGTTAAAACCTTAATCTTAAGGAATTGAGAATTTTAAAAATAAAGAGAATGAAAAAAGAAGAATTAGAAAGAAATTATGTTATTTTGTTAATATCGTTTTTAACCATAACAATCCTTTTTAATTAATTAGCTAGCCATTATTCAAGAACCAATAGAATTATTAGCTTTCATCACTTTAACCTATCATTTATTCATCACTTTAACCTATCATTTATTCTTAGGTTACATGCATTTATTCTTAGGTTACATTTTTTTCTTTTGTCAATAAAATGATGTCACTACCTCTTCCTCAAACTATGTTGCATCCTTTTTAATTCATTGTCTGCCTCTTGGCTATGCAATTGATCATCGTTTTCTTATGTGTGTAAGTTCTAATTAATAACCTCGATAATCCACAAGCATACGAGTCGTTTGCGTAGTACCTAAGGTGTCGATCCCACGAGGAGGGATAATTTAATCCTAAATCGAAGGCCAAAACAATGCGCAGTAATTCAAAATGTAACAAAACTAAAGCAAGATTTTAATTCAATCATGCAACTCAATTCCAAGAATCAATTACAAAATTTTTTAAAATGTAGTAGTTACAACACACACTCAAAAATCAACCTAAAAAAACTATCAGTTGAGAGAACGGGGAATTTTTACTTATCTTTAACGCTAACCTAATTAACTATGAATTATCAGATTATTGGTCTTAGACAATCCTAGGGTTGATTACTCTCTCTCGAGTTATAACCATTAAGTCTAAATTATAAACCCTAATCAGATTATGGAAATTTGTAATTTCTCAATTAACAATCTATCCAAAACCTTAATTAGATTTGAAGTTGTCTAATAAACTATCAGGAACCTATGCGAGATCTCTTTTAACACAATTACCGATTTGATTAATTTCTTGTTGTTATTAAATCACCCAACTCTCATTAGCCCAATTTAATTATTTTTCATTTGATTCACCCTCTCAGTCTATTGCCGAATTATGCAATCACAGAAATCAATCACAATAAATCCAATAAACATAAAACGATTAGATTTTATCAAATCAAAGATTAAAAAAGCCCAAAGGTGAGTATAGAACATCTTAACATTTATAAATCCTATCATCAAACTGCTATTCCCAATTTTATACAATAATAAAAATGGAAAATAACAGGAAATACAATCTTGGATGGAGACAGGAGGCAGCGACCTCAGGAAACTCCAAATCAGGGAAGTACGTCAATGTTGGCTTCTGCTCCACTTCTCTCCTCCTTCTTATCTTTCTTAGTCTTTCGATGAACTCTCTGTAGGGTTTCTCTTCAAACTGGATGATGTAAAAAGATCATCATCTTTTTTTTTTCTTATTCTTTATATAGCTTTTGTGTTCTAGGTAGCTCTAGGATTTTTTGAGGGTCTAAAAGGTCCAAAACTCCCTCAAAACTTGACATTTTTTATTGTCTAGACGTCTACCCGATGCAGGCTACGATCATGGGCCACATTTGAGCCTTCTGTCGCGATCATGTCATATGGGCCATATTGTGGGTTGACTCTAGTGCATGCCACCATTGTGGGTCGTTGTTTCGACCCGAGTGTCTCTGAAACTTCTCTATTCTTTGATGTTGACCCTGAAACACTAACAAATATATCAAGGTACCTCAAAAGTATAATAATTAAGCTCAAAGACTTGTACTAACCCCTAAAGGCACTTAAACATAATTAATTAACAAACTAACATAATTCTAACCTAAATACATACTAAACGATTAAGTTAACAATTAAATGCATATCAAACTAATTCCTAAAACATGATGCAATTCACACTTACAACATCCCCATACTTAAATGTTTGCTTGTCCTTAAGCAAAAAAAAACGAACACACAAAAGTTCACACAGCACACAGTGCAATAATGAGACAATGGCTTCAACTTCATGAAATAAATTTGATTTTAAACAAAATCATTTGAGTCATTTCAAATCATTAACATGCAAATTTTGTGTCTTGGGGCTTTAAACTAAATATACATATTAATCCTGACTCATGTGTTAAATTGATTACCCTTTTTGATTGCACACATACATTAATAATTCTTTGGTCATTCAAACTCTATAACTACTCCTAAGTACATTTTCATGAAAAGTCAAACTATTACAAGTTCGGTAGGTATTTATTCGAAAACACATTTATTTATTTATTTATTATGAACATGGACTTAGTCTTTTTTACGTGGAGGAAAACATTAGTAATGAATGTTAATCCGGTTACTCAACTAAGTCATGTTTTTTTATTAAACAACTTAGTAAGAACGTCATTATAACCTTTTTATGTGAAGGCACACATTTGTGATGTGCGTCGATCTGGTTACTCAGCTACATTACTTCTCAACTAGCTACTAGCTCTATTCATAACCCGAAGGCTAGCAAAATAGTTATTTATTTTAAATTTAACAAACATGTCTTTTTTACCTTGTTATTTTAGCTACGTGTTTCTATAAAAATACTAGCAAAGTTACTTAAGTTGAAAGGCCTCAAATTATGAATGAATGTGATAATTTAGAGGGTGACAAACTAACACTAAATCCTAATTAAGCTGCATATTTAGCCACAGACCCTAATTCACTAATTTTGTGAGTTAATGATTCTTCACAACCTAATAGACTACCTTCAAAATTAAATCAATTCTAATCCATCTAAGCCACTGACATATTCACACAATTCATAAAATGCAACCTAACAACTATCATACAATATGCAAAATCACATTCAAAGCAAAACACATAACCATCCCCACATTTGAACAACATATTGTCCTCAATGTGAGAAGGGAATAAACAACCACATAAAGAAAGAAAAATAAATTAAAGTAAAACAAAAATAAAAATAAAAATAAAAATAAAGACTAAATTTCAAAAGAAAGGGGGTTAGAATAAAGCTTTATGGTGATGGAGGCGGGGATGGTATTAGAGGTGGCAATTGAACGCCCTAAGCCTCAAAATAATGATGGATACAATGTATGTCTTAGCTCTAACGTCATTGAATTTAGGCTAGCTCCTTTATTCTTCCGGAGTTCTCTGCAAGTGTATCTGTAATTACCTTGGTGTTTGCAGATATTGTATCCAATACTTTCTTCCATCCTGGTTCTTCTATTTCTTCTTCTTTCTTGAATTCCTCACTGGTTAAACCCTCTTCTTATTGTTGTTGAGCATTTAAACTTGCTTGACTAGTCCTGCCCTTAACGTGTGTCTTGACACTATTATCCCAAAGCTCCATATTATGGGATTTTAGGATTTCAACTTGCTATAGATGATGATGGTTCATAAATTTAGGACGTTATACTGTGAGTTCGTTACACTCAACTCCATAGTAAGTAGCTATGGCCGAAACCAAGTAACCCATTCCTAATTTATTACTCCTCTTCTTTCGACCAGCAATAATTGCATTAAAGATGTGGATGGTTGTGCAAACTGGGATGCTATGATCCATGCACTATAACATGAAAAGTTCTTTCCTCAAACACTTGTTGGTTTCTATTTGGTCAAAAATAGTTTGACACATGAATTTGTCCATCAAAAAGTGTTCGTGGCTGCTAATGATGATGTTGTATGCGTTCTTAGCGCCGAAACGCTCTAAACTAGTTAGTTTAGTCTAGTAGGGGTTGAAACGGAAATCATCGTGTTGATCCACTATGGATGACTCGAGGAAACCACATATTTCATACAAAGTTTCATAATCAAGCCCATAAGCTTGTCCCCACAACCTTAACCAAAATTCCCTAGGTTTGTTAGATTCACATTGAAAGGATGTAAACAATTCTAAGGTAATTTTTTCATAAACTAGGAATTGAAATTGAATGAACTTACCCCATTGAATTTTCTTTACTAAACTTTTGACCTTGTCTCACAATTCTAATCTATCTAAAGTTTCAAAATGAAAACAATTTGGAACCATAATTTGTTTATTGCGAAGAGAATGAAAAAATAGTTACCTTCCTCATTTTAATAATGATAGTCGCGTGTCCCTTTTTTACCCTGCACTTTTTCCACTAATGATATTTTTCCTTTTGTCCTTCTCCACTTTTCAATTCTTAACTCTTTATGGCTCTTTCACATCTCTTTGCATACTTCATCAATCATCAAATTCATGTCAAAGTCTTATGTCTTCCTGATTTTATTTGGAAATGAAATAACCTAACTACGGAATTCAAACTATCTAGAAGAAAAAACTCAAATGAAATAAAATTCCATAGGTCGCCTCCCATTCAACTCTTCTTTTAACATAGGTAGCTCAACGCTCTTCTTTGCTCACGGTGGTTCAAATGAATGGTGCAATGGTGATGCAGTCACTAATCTAACAATTTACACATGAGCTACCATGCTCTAGATTTCACCTTCCTTGTGATTATCCTTCCTTCTCCTTCTTCTACGTGATTGTTTCTTTCTGAATGCATTCTTAGGATCCTCAATATCTTCCTATTGTCCTCGAGGTTCGGTTTCCTTGATATTAGTTGGAGGTAAAGGAGAACTGTTGTATTTCTTTGACACTTTAAAGGTTATTTGCTGCTTTCCTACCCCAAAGTTAGTTTACCCCCCCCCCCCCATCAACGTCAATTATTAAGTGAGCAGTGGCCAAGAACGGTCATCCAAGGACCATAGGAGTTTCCACATCTTCTCCAATATCCAATATATAGAAGTCTATAAGAAAGGTAAATTTATCAATTTGTACTTGCACATCTTTAATAATCCCCTTCGGTTGATGAACTATTATTTCAATCGTCTTTACTAACATCTGTATGGATTCTAACTCTCCTAACCTGAATTTTTGACTAAAGGTGTAGGGCATCATATTGATACTCGCTCCCAAATCCGCGAATGCTCGCTCCCAAATCCGCGAATGCCTTGTCTGTATTGACTCCATTAATACTGCAAGGAATGTAAAAATCCCCTGGGTCCTTTTTCTTCTGTGCTATATTAGGGTTTTCTTCCACTATGCACTCCTTAACCTTCTTCTTGATTGATTCCTTTAGTGTGAGCCTCGTTTGTATATGTTTCGTTATATCCTCAACCATGTTTGATTCAACCTACTTAAAAATCCCTATTGCCTTACTTGAAATTGACTTTCGCTGAGCTAAAATAGGGTATGAAATTTCAAGTCGAGTTTCCTTGATTAACTCAATTACGAGCTCACCTAGAATGAATTCCATAATTACTTTTCCTTTTCCTTTATCTCCATTGTCCTTCACATGCTCAAGTTTCTTTTCCTAGGTTTGAGGGAAGACCATAATCCATTCCTTTGAGTTAGACTTGGTATTGTTTGGAAGGGTTCCTAAATTTCGAGTAAATATTGCCTCCACTAGTTGACCTATTTGGGGCTCCAAATTGTGTATTGAAGAGGTGTGGTTCTTGGTGACTTACTCGAATTTGCTTTCAAACATGCTGTGTGCATCCTCCATGCCTCCAATTTTATCTAAAATCTTATCTAACTTGGATTCCATTGAGCTTGTTTTATTTTGTTGGAGGCCTGATTGTCCTTAAGGTCTAAACTATCCTCCAGCATTGTTCTTCCAAAAGAAGTTAGGGTGATTCTTCCACATAGGGTTGTAAGTGTTAGAGTAAGGATTGTTTCCCCCTCCTCGTCCATATTGAGCTCCCATATAGTTCACTTACTTTGGATCACTTTCCTTCATCAAGACATAGTCCATCGTATCACGGTTCATTTGTCCACAGAGTTCATACTTAAGTTACACGGCCTTCATCGAAGCTGAGGAAGAAGCCCTCATATTGTTGAGTTGTCGATTCAAGTTATCAATTTTAGCTTGCATTTCCATCATTTGATCAACAACTATAGTTCCTTTTTGTTCACAGAATGTAGTAGTTTGTCTACTCCGCTAGTTCATCTATAGGCAGCTATTACTCCCCATCTCCTCTATTAGCTCTTCGGCTTCATCAACCGTCTTTCTCATCAGTGATCCTCCTGAAGCTGCATCAATCGTGCCTCTCATATATGGGGTTACTCCATTATAGAATATTTGCAACAAGAATTCCTTAGGTAAGTTATAGTATGGGCGTTTTCATTGTAAATCCTTATATCTTTCCCATGGATCGATTCCTCGTCACTTTCCTGGAAATTGGCATTTTCCTTTATGATCTTAGTGGTCTTAGTTAAAGGAAAATATTTATCTAAGAAGGTACGAACTAGCTAATCCTAAGTCGTGACATTGGCTGGGTTGAAGTAATGATACCAAGCCTTTGTTCTATCTCTAAGGGTAAAGGGAAAGAGCCTAATCTTAACTGCATCTTTCGACATCTGATGGTACCCAAAGGTATCACAGAATTCAAGGAAGTTCACTATATGTGCATTGGGATCTTTGTTCGTTAGTCCTTAAAACTGCATGTTCTATTGAAGCATGTTTAGGATGGCTGGTTTGATTTCAAACGATGCTACTTGTACAAGTGGCCTATCTATTTCTTAGTTAGTCGCATTAAACCTTGGTCTCATGAAGTCCATAAGGGTCCATTGTTGACGTCCTCCGTTTAATTTGTGGTCCAAATCTTACTGAAATTCCTCGACCATTGTTGATTTCATGATTTCTTCTTCTTCATTATGTTGACTTTCCTAATGATTTCGTTCTAGTCAAGTAATGTCTAAATTTAAGGTTTCAACTATGCAACTTGAACTTCTCGTGACTCTTTTGTTCACACAAGAGAATGATTTCATATATAGGAAGAAAGAATGAAAAATGAAAAACTAAAGTAATCACCTTAAACTATAGAACTAAACTAATTGTCTCCTCGATAACGGCACCAAAAACTTAATTCAATCATGCAACTCAATTCCAAGAATCAATTATGAAAATATTAACAAAGTAGCAATTGCAACACACACTTAAGAATCAACCCAAAGGAACTATCAATTGAGAGAAAGGGGAATTTTTACTTATCTTTAACGCTAACCTAATTGATTATGAATTATCAGATTATTGGTCTTATACAATCCTAGGGTTGATTACTCTCTTTCGAGTTATAAAAATTAACTCTAAATTATAATCCCTAATCAGATTATGGAAATTTGCAATTTCTCAATTAACAATCTATCCAAAACCTTAATTAGATCTGAAGTTGTCTAATAAACTATCGGAACTTATGCGAGATCTCTCTTCAGACAATTACCGATTTGATTAACTTCTTGTTCTTATTAAATCAACCAACTCTTGTTAGCCCAATTTAATTATTTTTCATTTGATTCACCCTCTTAGTCTATTATCGAATTATGCAATCATAGAAATCAATCACAATAAATCTAACAAACATAAAACAATCAGATTTTATCAAATCAAAGATTAAAAAAAAACTCGAAGGTGAGTATAGAACATCTCAACATTCACAAATTCTATCATCAAACTGCTATTCCCAATTCTATACAGTAATAAAAATGGAAAATAACAGGAAATATAATCTTGGATGGAGATAACAGGTTGCGACGTCGGGAGACTCCAAATCTGGGAAGTACGTTAATGTTGATTTCTTCTCCACTTCTCTCTTCCTTCTTCTTTTTCTCAATCTTTTGATGAACTCTCTCTAGGGTTTCTCTTTAAAGTGGTTAATGCAAAACACTCATCTTCTTTCTCTTATTCTTTATATACCTTTTGTGTTCTGGGCAGCCCTAGGATTTTTTCGGGGTTCAAAAGGTTTTAAAACTCCCTTGAAACTTAACGTTTTTAAGTGACTACGTGTCTACCTGTCACAATCGTGTTATATGGGCCACGATCGTGGGCTGACTCTAGTGCTTTTGTAACATGGGCCATTGTTTCTAGCCGAATGTCTCCGAAGCTTCTTCATTCTTCAATGTTGACCCTGAAACACTAACAAACACATCAAGGTACCTCAAAAACATAATATTTAAGCTCAAAGACTTGTACTAACTCCTAAAAATACATAAACACAATTAATTAACAAACTAACACAATTATAACATAACTAAATGATTAAGTTAACAATTAAATGCATATCAAACTAAGCCTTAAAACATGATGCAATTCACACTTATCAGCGATCAATACCTTTATTGCAATAATAAATAAAGAGGCAAATAAGTAGTCACTCTTTTAGATTTATTTTAAGCAATGGAGGTTAAAATAGTCAAAATGTGAAGAAGAGTTTGAGAGGCCACAATTTTTTCGACTGGTTTTAAAACAGAGCGTCTTTGCCAATCATATTTCTTTCTTGAAGATTTGAGGGATTACGTTAGCCTATTAACATTGCAGGACCCTTTTTGCTAGCCACTGGTGATCTTTGGCCAACATTTAGAATGAATTAGGCATGTCAAAAGAACCAAGGTAACTTAACTAAGTAAGATCAAGCACGGTTCAAGCTGCGAATAGCTGAGATAGACCTTTAGGCATTGATTGGCTTGGATAGTGTGAGATGAACTTGCTTAAGATGTCTTTGGTAAGACTAAGGATGAAATGGTGGTCAAATTATAGACCATGAATGAACAAACTAAACCATGGGAACGCATTGGTTGGACTATGCATAAATTGGCTTGGAACTTAACTAACCTTTACCTTTGGATAAAGATCATTAGTGATGTGGCAAATTTAGTGGGATGAATCATGAAAGAAGTGGGAGGACATGGAAAAGATCATAGATGAGGCGTCTTATAAGCATTTTACACATATTGCTTTTACTTAGAAGTGGGATAGTGGTAAGTTATGTAAACCACGCACTAAAGTAGTGCCTAAAGTGGTTGGAGATGTCAACCATCAAGTTAGTGGATTAGTGGCCTTGAGGCCACTTTCTTGTATTCTTGCACAACAATTCTCCAAAAGCCTATAAATAGCTCATTTGAGAAAAGGCTCCATTCATTATAGAGAGTTGGAGCTTTTGTATCCTTTGTATTAATTGTAAGTTATATAAAGTTTGGCAATTTTCCTATAAAACTTCGTGCATCTTTCTCTTCTTATTATTGTCCATTCTATTATGTTGACTTAGTGAACTTCATGGGTCTACTTGACCTTTATGGAAAACATCTTAAACGCGAAGGATTTGGTAAGGTTGAGTTGAATTGTGAGAGTTCAACTATCGTACTTAGACTTTGACTCATTTTATATGCGAACTTAAAGTTCCTTGCAAAGGCTTTGTAACAGTTGATATCAAAGCTGTGTTAGTGATTCAATAGCAGATGGCAGTAATCTTACTAAGAGTGTTACAAGAGTGGAAGCACTCATCTGTCCTTTACCCATGGGTGAAGAAGAAGTCCTTTCTTATGCATCACGTTTTGAAGTTTTGGAGAGGTGGATCCAGGCTTTGCAAAATCAAGTGGCCGAATTGTTTAAAGCATAAGAGGATGAAAATTTCAAGACAATTGTCCTTAGACATGCCATTGTAACTATGGATGTGGGATATGTTTAAAGCACCATAATAAAAGTGTACAAACTAAAATTTTTCAAGGGCATTTGAAATGTTAAGGAAATTGAGAACTTCTTGTAGAACATAGAGCAGTATTTTACTGTTGATAAAGTATCAAATGGGGAAAAAATTAAAATTTTAGCAATGTATCTCAACGGAGATGCAAAATTATGGTAGGGGACTTGAACCACTACCGAAATTAGCGTTGGTCAACCTCTTGTTGATACATTGGAGAGGATGAAAAAAAGCTAAAGGATCAATTCCTTCCTAGCAATACTAGTTGGCTTATGAGGGATGCCTTGAAATGGTTGAATCATGATAGATCGGTAAGGGATTACGTTAATAAATTTAATTCCTTAATACTTAATATTGAGAATATGTCAAATGAGGACAAACTATTTAACTTTAGGTTGGGTTTATAACTTTGGACAGACATAGAGTTGTAAAGACAAAATGTCAAAGATGTTGTGGGTGCTATTGTGGCTACAGATGGTTTGGTAGATTATAGAGTGTCAAAGGAAATCAAGGCCCCTTTATCTTCTCAAAAGTCAAAAGGCACTTACTAAGATAAGTGTTAAAGAAAGAAGAAGAAAGACTAAGGCAAAAGAAAGGAGAATGAACACAAAGGGAAGTCCAAGCAAACTGGGAAACCTAAGCAAGGTGAGAAATCTTCTAAAAAAAGTAATGGTTGTTTCTTATGCAGTTGCCTTCATTACACCCATGATTGCATGAAGAAGAGGAAGTTGAATGCCCTGATAATAGACGTAGGTGGTGAAAGTAATCATTCGAAATCGGGGCTTAATCCTATCTGCTTACTCAATTTGGTCAATACAAAATTCAGTCCGTTTGAACGCATCATATATATAAAGACACAATTCAATGGGAAGGAGCTCACTACTATGATGGATACGGGTGCCACTCATTCCTCTATTGCAGAACAAATAGTGCAAAAGTTGGGGTTGATGCTTAACAAGACCTTATAAAAATGAAAATGCTCACGGTGAAAGCCCAAACTATATAGAAACTACATACAATGTTCCTTTAAGTATGAGAAGTTGGCATGGAAAGTGTAACATGATGATGATACCTTTTGAATATTTTGATTTGATTTTGGGCATCGACTTTCTCAAAATGACAAAGGTGGTGTTATATCTACCTCTTGGAGTTATAATGTTTATGAATGATCAAAATTCATGTTACGTCAATGTTGTAAGTCTAGCTATGGAATTATGGACAAAAAAATAATTATAGCTCATGTTTCTGCCATAAGCATTGAAAAAGGCCTTAAGAAATGCATGGAGACTTACCTTACTGTCATATGGAAAATTACAGAAGACCATATGGTAAAAGTCCCAAATGTGGTGGAAAAATTATTGAGAGAATTTAAGGATATGATGCCTAAAAAGTTACCAAAAACTCCCGCTACTCGTCCCGAAGTTGATTATAAGATCGAACTGGTGGCAGATACAATTCCTTCTACTCATGCCCCTTATCGAATGTCACTATTAGAGCTAGTCAAACTACAAAAGAAACTTAGTGAGTTATCAGAAGTAGGATACATCCAACCATAGAAAGCCCCTTATGGAGCTCTAGTTTTGTTCCAAAAGAAGTAAGATGGATCCTTGTGAATATGTGTAGACTATAGAGCTTTGAACGAGGTGACTATCAAAAATAAATATCCTATTTCTTTAGTTCAAGACCCGATGGATAGATTATCAAAGGTTGTTGTGTTTACGAAACTAGACTTACGAAGTGGGTATTAGCAAATATAGACTGCCAATGGTGACGAGTAGAAGATAAAATATATAACTCGATATGGCTCGTATGAATTTGGTTATGTCATTTGGTTTGACTAATGCCCCTGTTACATTTTACAATTTAATGAATGACGTGTTGTATGAATTTTTGGACAATTTTGTGGTGGTCTATTTAAACGATATTTTAGTCTATAGCACTAATATGGCAGAGCATATACAACACTTAAGGAAGGTGTTTGAGCAATTGCAACAACACAAACTTTTCGTGAAGATGAAGAAGTGCAAATTTGTGTAAGCAGAAATAAAGTTTTTAGGACACTTGGTGTGCAAGGGCCAAGGGCCAAGTGCAAATGGATTTGAAAAAGGTACAAGCAATTATTGATTGGTAGATTCCTAAGATGGTGAAAGAACTAAGGAAGTTTCTTGGTCTGGTTAACTGCTATCGCCTATTTATTGTAGGGTATTTGAAAAGAACAACACCCTTGACGGACTTATTAAAGAAGAAATAAGAGTGGTGTTAGTTGGAGGCATGCTAAGAAGCCTTTGAAAAGCTTAAGGCTGTCATTTCAAGAGAACCTATATTGAAGTTGCCTGACTTTAATCTCCCTTTCGAGGTACATACGGATGCTTCAGGCAAAGCTATTGGCAAAGTCTTGGTATAAGAAGGATAGCTGCATTTGAAAGTTGTAAGTATAACAGTCCTAAGAAATGATACTCCACACATAAGAAGGAGATGTTGATAGTAGTATATTGTCTAGAAACATGGAGGTTGGGTACTAGGTTTGTTGTTTATATAGATAATGTGGCTAATGCCTTTTTCAGGACCTAAAAGAAATTATATGCAAGGTAAGCCTTGTAGCAATAGTTTCTTACTAAATATGACCTTATATGGAAGTATAAATTAGGGAGACACAATGATGTGGCAGATGCATTAAGTCTAAAAGAAGTCTTAGTAGCCTTGTATACTATCACTTGAGTTAAATCAGACTTATTGGAGCAAATCAAATCAGCAACTCCACTTGACAACACTTATAGCCAAATTATAAATCAAATAAAGGATGGTGTTGTGCAACGATTTTGGCTTGATGATGAAGGGTTACTAATGATAAAGAACAACCAATTATGTGTGCCAAGTTTTGGTGCCTTGTAGAAGCAATTAATGAAGGAGACACATGATTCATAGTGAACTAGTCATCCCAAAGTCTAACAAAAGTTATCTCCTTTCCCAATCTTATTATTTGCCAAAGACAGAGAATGACATTTCAGTATATATCAAAACTTGTCTTGTTTGTCAATTAGATAAACATAAAAGAAAGAAAGAGGTAGGTTAGTTACATCCCTTGCCTATTCCTGAAAAATCATGGATGTTAGTTTCGATGGGATTTATTGGTGAGTTCCCAAAGGTGGACGACATGGCTTCAATCCTGGTGGTAGTTAATAGGTTCTTCAAGTATATAATCTTTGTGCCAACTCTAACTTTGTGTCCCTCGAATGTTTCTATAGAGTTTTTCTACAAAAATGTGATGAAGTACTCTGGAGTTCTGGCCAACATTATAAATGACTGAGATGCTCGATTTACTAGTCAATTTTGGATGTCTCTCTTTAACATGAGAGGGGATGTGAATTTTAGTTTTCTACAAAAAATTACCCACAAATGGATGGCCAAACGGAAAGGATCAATAACTTGTTGGAAGAATACTTATGACTTTATGTAAGTGAAATTTAACAAAACTGGCTAAATTTACTTGATACTATATAATTTTGTTATAACTTGCACAGATAGTTGGCAATAGAGAAAAATCCTTTCGAAATTGTTCTAGGACAACAACCACTTACCCCTCTCAAAGTAGCTCAACAAATGTTAGGAAAGTGTATAGCTACTTATAGATTTGCGAAGGAAAAACAAGGATTATTGTATGTAGCAAGAGATAGTCGTCACAAAGCTTCGAAACGAATGAAGAAATATGCGGATTCAAAAGGAAGACTACTTAATTTTGACATCAAGGATAATGTATTAATCAAGCTTATTCCCCAAATTTAAAAGAAGATTAGTAGTAAGCAGGTTTATTGAAAAGTATGATGAGCTATTTGAGATATTTGGAAAGGTGAAAAAAGTAGATTATCATCTCAAGTTACCCAAACATTTAAAGATACATCTTACTTTTCATGTAAGTTTCCTTAAATCATATCATGAGGATTCAATAGATCCTAAAAGAGTTAAGTAAAAAAAAGCTTCACTAGTTGTAAGGAAACAGTTTAACGATAAAATTAAGAAGATTTTGGATCATCAAATATTAGGGTTGGAGTTCTTGATTTAGTAGGAAAATTCACTAATCTTAGAGTCTACTTAGGAGAGAGACACTACATTATAGCAATTTGAAGACTAGGTAAACGACTACCTTTAATTTGTTTTCGATAAGGGAGTCAGGTTCATTTGGTGAAGGTAGTTTATTATCCCCTTAACATTACAGGACCCTTTTTGCTAGCCATTAGTAAGCCTTAGCCAATGTCGAGCATGAATTTGGCATGAGAAAGGTATGCTAAAGGAACCAACTTAATTAAGTAAGATCAAGCATGGTTTAAGCTACAGCTAGCTTTGATGGACTATTAGGTGTTGACTGACATGGATAGGGTGAGTTAGATTTATCTAAGACATCTTTGGTGGGGATAAGGATGACATGGTGCTCAAATGATGAACTATGCATGAACGAACTAGACCATGGGTGTGTGCCAGTCGGACCATTCGTGAATTGTCTGAGAACTTAGCTAACCTTCACCTTTAAATGAAGATCATAGATGATGTGGCAAAGTTAGTAGGATGAATCATTAAATAAGTGGGAGGACATGGCAAAGAACATGGATGAGGTTTCTTGTAAGCATTTTACACATGTTGCTTTTACTTAGAAGTAGGATAGTGGTAAGTCATGTAAACCATCCATTAAAGGAGTGCCTAATGTGGTTAGGGATGTCAACCACCAACTAAGTTAGTAACTTAGTATCCTTGAAAACACTTTCTTGTATTCTTGCCCAACAAGTCTTAAAAAGCCTATAAATAGCTTATTTGAGCAAAGACTTCATTCACTAGAGAGAGTTAGAGCTTTTGTATCCTTTGTATCAATTGTGAGTAATACAAAGGATGGCAATTTTGCTATAAAGCTTTGTGTATCTTTTTCTTCTTATTACTGTCCATTCTATTATGTTGGTTTAGTGAATTTCATGAGTTTATTTTGCCTTTATAGGAAACACCTTAAACACAAGAGATTTAGTAAGCTTGAGTTAAGTTGCGAGAGTTATACCACCATACTTAGATTTTAGCTCATTTTGTGTGCAATCTTGGAGTTCCTTACAAAGTCTTTGTAAAATATTGTTTTTTTAACTTTCTTGCCTTTAAATCAAAGAAATAGACACAAGGAGGACAGTTAATAAGAGCCTTGATGCCTGATTATGGTATCTTTGAGATACCCAAATTAAGCATGACTCATTATGGTTTACTTGGTATACATGCTACTTGTTGATGCAAAATTGTTATGAATTTTAATGGAACAAATCAAGATTTCCAAAACGATATATAAATGTTTATATTTAACATAAGAAGATGGTGTGCTAAATAGTTGTGTAGGATAACACAAATGTTAGAAGATAATAGTTGATTTATACCTTCCCTATGACGTCTCTATTCGCTTGATATTTGAATAGAGATAGTGCCAAGATTGTACTAGAGTAACAAATAAATTGACATAAGGAAGATTTTGAATGCATTTACCACTGCAGCTTTACAAGTCCACCATTGAAAGAACAATTTGAAAGCACCTCATAAATGGCAAGCCTTATATGGTGACTGGCTATTTTAGATCTACAATTGCAGCAACCCCCGAGTCACTTAGTCCACCTTTGTCTTTTAGGACCACCATTGATGGTAGAGATATCATGTTGGACCCCGAATTTTTTTATTTATTATTGATTTATTTTTTTCATTATTTTAGAGTTAAGTCATTAAATTAACAAGTATGAATAGAAATTAGAAATTAGAATGAAGTGTTATAATTAAGTTAGAATTAATATGGTGTATAATAGGCTAAGTAGTTATTAGACTTATGTTAAATGAAAGGAGGGGTAAATAT
>JAOQMP010000001.1:23175316-23187252 GCA_027563575.1 Erythroxylum pedicellare
CTTTTATAATGTTTAGTAACACTTAAAAAAATTGTTATCAATGATAAATTATATGTTATAAAATCATTAAGTGTTACTTATCAAATTAAGAATCATAACATTTTAAGATATAATGTTACCGTAAATAGGTATTTTATAACATATTATCAAAAGTGTTACTGTCGAGTGTTACTGTATGTCATGTTTGTCATAGTGCGATGACCTTATTTTCCAGTGTCTCATTCCAATGCTTCAATATATATAAATTATGATTATCAATAATGGTCACACCTTAAATGCTTTGATGCTATGTAATTCACTCTTTATCTTTTCTTTTTCACTCACACATGCTTCTAAATGTTTTTTAGCATAACTTTTACTAGGTGTTGTTATTGTTGTTGTTGTTGTTTAAGATATTTTCTTCCTTTTCGTAATTATGATCCCAAGACTTTTAACTAGTTCATTATAGGATAAGTCAACATCATTATCACTATCAAAAGATTTAGAAATGGAAAATACTCATCATTAACCATAAAGTATATATGAGTTACTTTTCCTTTTGAACATTCACTTTTAAAATCACATGTGCCATCCCAAATTGAGGATATAACTATTTTCGTTTTGTTTTTTGCATCTTCTCCTTATTATTATTTTTATAATTGTCAATGTCTTTGAGGACAAGAAACTAGAACTTTATGTGACTGGATTTCCTACATTTAAAGCAAATGATGCTAGTTAATTTTTATTTAATATCAAATTTATCTTCCTTGAAATATTTTCTCTTAGAAAACTTCTTTCTCCTTAGCAAATTCTAGAATCCTCTAGAGATAAGTTCAATGTCTTCCTCATTACTTTTGTTAAGGATGTCTATTCCTCTTTAGTTGGCTCCATACGAAAGCCTATGTTTCTCTTTTTAGGAGCCATTTCTTCTTGTTGTACTTCCTTAAGTCTCGTTTAGTAAGTGAGAAAAGATCCAATGAGCTCCTGTATTAGTAATATATTTAAGTTCTTTGCTTCTTAGGTTGCCATTAAATTAGCTTCCCAAGTCTTTGGAAGAGACCTAAGTAATTTTCTCACCATTTAAATATTTGTATATACTTTGCCTAGGCCTTTAAGAGCGTTGATACTGTAAATAAATTTAGTGTCTCTACTAAAATGCTTTCATTACATTCAATTGAAATAATTCAAATTAATGTGTTAGCATGCTCACTTTGCTATCTTTAACTTGATTCGTGTCCTCATAAGTAACGTCTAATGTATTTCAAATTTCATAAGTCATTTCAAACATAGAGACTCTATTAAATTCATTTCTTCTTAATCAACAAAATAAAATGTGAATGGCCTTTTGCAAGTTAAAATGGAACTTGATCAATTTTAAATAGAATGATGAAATGAAATGACAATTTATTAAAGCTTAATAAAAAAAGAATAAAGTAAAGAGTGTAAGAAAGAGAAATTGCAATCTAAATTTATAATCATTTAACAAATTATCCTTACCTATATTCACTAATTATGTTCTTGTTGTAGATTTTGCTAATAGTTAGAGAAAAAAAGACTCTAAGAAAAATAATAATAAGAAATAAAAGGCTTATGTTGAAGTGGCCAAGCCAACTAATAGTGTTAAAAAGAAAAATGATAAGGGCACAGGTTTTTATTATAGAATCAATAGATATTGGATGAGGAAATGTAAGGTTTATCTTATTAGCATAAAAGATAAAAATCTTAATTAAGCTTCATCCTTATGTATGTTTATGATTGAGATCAACTTTTACTTATATTCCAAAATCTTAGGTATTATATATCAAATGTGGTTCTCACATTTGTAATACAATACAGATGTTAACAATGAGTAGTTGTTAAGGAAAGACAAAGTAGACATGTGAATTACTAATGGAGCAAGAGTTATTACATTAGCTATTGGAACTTGTATTTTAACTTTGCATTATGACCTTATGCTATAACTAAATAATTATTATTATATTCTAGTTAGAAACAATATTTTCTTTTTATAATTAACATCACTAAAAGTGAACTATTTCACTCTATTGTTCTAATGAAGTTATTTTAATAACTATCCAACATCTAAGGGTAAGCTCTTAGTGCCATTTTTAAAATAATTAGGGATTCACATTATAACCATAAGATTTGTACATAGATTTTGCATTCCTCTATTTAACTCTATTCATAAGAAAATTGGAAATTTGAAAAATATAGCTCTATCTTTTATAAGGAGACTTTAATTAATAATTTAAGTCCTAAAAACCTCTATGTCTGATGGAGTTCACATTTATTCCTTCCTCAAAATCTGGTAAATGCTATAAACAAAATCCTTAAGAACTTCTTATAGATTGGTGAGACAAACAACCATCAAGAACACAAATTCAGTTGGAAAGAGAATTGTTTGCTAAAGGGGCTCTGGTATAAAATCTATAAAAGAAACCAATAAAGTCATATTTGCCAAAAGAATATGGAAGCTTTTAGAGAACAAAAGTCCTTGTGGTTTAAATAGATGCACATTGAATTTCTCTCCTTTTGGAATATGAAAAGCATATCCAATAACTCTTTTCCATTAACCAAATGTTGAAGACGAGAAATTCCATTGACAAGGAAACAAAAATTTAGATTCATAAGAGGGAATTAATAAGCTTTTGGTTTGATAATTCCTTTTTATTCGCTCCCTGAATTTAATATGCTTAAAAATTATATTCCAAATTATGACAAGGTCAAAGAAGTTATTAAAGAATGTAGGTGGCATTGTGACCACAAGGGCTCTTAACCATTATAGCATGTATACCTAACTATAATTTAAACCTTAGCAGAGAGGATACTATCATTTAGATAAGACATAAATCGAGAAGATTCACAAACATCTCTTTCCTAACTCTTTTCAAGGATCCTAAGAAAATTATTTCTTGGAGAAATTCTAGTTATTTTAATAAAAACTTACTAAAAACTTTATTCATACTTTGGTTAGCAATTAAGTAAAGGTCAAAACTATAGACATAATTAAATGGGATAACTATAGTAATATGTATTGTAAACTTTATAAATAAATGCTTGAGAATATGGATCCTATCTTATTCAAATGTAGTTATCTTAGTATTATATGGAGTCTAATCTTAAGGTTAAGTAGATTATATTGTCAAGTTGAGAGCTAGCCTCAAATTGTGAGCTGGTCTTTTGGACTTAAATTTCAAAGAAAAAGTGATATCATAATCTTCAAATTATCGTTGATTTGCTATGCCTATATAGTTTGGAGAGAACGGAACGTAAGAGCTTTCTAAAATGTTGAAAAGGTATCCAAATCCTAAGTAGATTCATTATCAACTAGATCAGGTGGATAATTATTATGAAGGAGTTACACTTAGACTGTAGTGACAATATGAAAGCAAGATGGAACTTGCCACAAACGTCTCAATATAAAGGAAAACTAACTACTAGCTCTTATTTGCTCAAACTCCTCGAATGTCGCCATAGCTTAACCCTCCATAAGATACAATTTGGAAGTTAATTATAAATGGAAACTGACAACAATATGTATATCTCATGAACTTCTTATCTCGAATTCTCTTAAAGGCTATTTTAAAAATCTTTTATATACACTCTTCTTAATTAGTGAATAGTACTACAATCTTTAAAATGTATTACTAGCTTAAAGGAGTGGCCTGTGATTAGTATTTGTTTTAAATAATGGCATTATTACCCTTTGGAGAGAGGGATGGCAATGTAATCCAACTCAACCTAGCCCAAATTTATTTTTAATTTTAAGTGCAAAATGACATCATTTTTTCTAAGCCCAACTGGGCCAGAGGTTGCCAAAGCTCAAGCTAAGCCTGATTCAACCCCACCAACTTTTTTTAATTTTAAGTGCAAAATGATATCTTTTGCTAAAACGATTTCGTTTTGCTTAGAAGGGTCGAGCCTCAGGTCGGGCTAGGCCTGGGCAGCCCAAGGCTAGATCGAGCCTGAGATCAGTCAACCCAGGCTAGCCCATTGACTTTGAGCAGGGCCGAGCCTGGGCTCATTTGTCATCCTTATTTGGGGAAGCATATTTTTGATTTTATATTTAATTCCCAAAAAATAAAATTTTTCTATTTTTATTTAGATTTAAATGGATCTATATTTATTATTAAGAATAAAAGTTGTTTTTATATAAAGATGATGCTTGTTATGGATTTATATTACTTAAAAGTAGGTTTTATTAATTAGATCTTAAAACATTAATCGTTAACATAAATAATAAGAAAAGAATATTAAGTGAGACAAATTCATCTTATTTGTGGAATTGTAAGTCAAGTCATATCAATAAAACTAGAATCACATTATTTCGGAAAGAAACATATTTGGTTCTTTTTATTATGAATTATATGAATCTTATTTGTTAAAAAAAATGGCCAAACTATTTTTTAGTGGAAAAGGAGAATGTGACAATAAGTAATTAGAGCTTATATATTTAGATGTATATGACTCTATATTTACATGCATTAGAGGTAGATGCACGCATTTAATAGGTGATCATTCTAGAGATAGTTATATATATTTAATGAAACAAAAGTTTGAATCATTTAAAGAAAAAATTATACTTGATGTTGAGAAATAAATTGGTATAAAGATGAAGGCATTTAAATCTGTAAGGTAGTAGGTACTTAGATTATGAGTTTCTTTGTTATTTAAAAGATAATGAGATTTGCTTACAATGGACTCTACTAATCGTGACGGTTAGGCTCAGTCGGGTCAAGTTGAGCCTAAGCTCCTAAGCTTGGAACCCACCTGAAGATTGATTGGGCCTAGACTGCCCTTTTTCTTTTTAAATTTAAATTTTAGGAAACGACATCCTTTTTCAAAAGCCCATAGTCCGAAAATTAAAAAAAAAAAGTTCGAGCTCAGCTTAAAATTTTCAAGAAAAAGTCTGAACCCAACCCCAGGTTAGGTCAAACTTAGTCAAGCATGTTGAGTTCAGGTAAGATGGGACTTGAGTTGATTTGCTAAGTTTAATAATAAGAATAATGTAGGTCCATATAAATATATAAAAAAGAGTTCATGCCAAATAACACATCAAAGCAATAATGGATATGAAACAAAAAAAAAGTTGTAGTTAAAAGATTTATATTTATAGTTATATTGCATATGTAGAATTTGATGTATATCAAATATAAAAAATGAGAAAAATTAAAAACTTGAAACTTTATTCAATAACATATTCGCTTAAATTGTATTGACCTAGGAAAGTTTCATTATTATTATTATTCAAATTTATTGCACCAAATGATATGTCAATATTTTCTTTTCTTATATAAGATTATATTTCAAGTGACTCTAATCTATAAAACTTGATTTCTCATAAACTTAATACGCTAAAAAATTGATATGATGAAGATAAATTAGACTTATAGAATTACTTCTTTTATTAAAAATCATAATAAACAAATAAAATTAAATTATTAAGAAATTATATTTAAGAAATTTACCGGGTATTGCATGTTTCAATATAAGCACCAATATTTGCTAATACTAATACCTAGAACTAGATCTAATATAATACTCACAATAACATTGTTACTAACCGTGTTATGTATAATTGAAATTTTGCCGTTGAAGTACAAATCAAGATCAATTAACCAAATCGCATGATGAATAATAGACGTATGAAATAAATTATCAACGACACGCTATTACTGCAAAATCGACGTGGAAAGACATTTTTTCAATTTATTTCATTGTCTTCGTGTTTCACGATATTTAGTTTGTTTTGTATATAATAATATTAATTTTCTGATTTAAGCTTTACATTCTGACCCGTTTTCTTCAGTCTTCCGTATTGTACTCGCTTCCTCCCTCAACTTGGCATCTTTTTCTCTCAGGTGACCTTTCTCTCTCTTTATTAACATATACGTATAGTACAATTCAATTCTCTTGTTCTTCAACTCCAATCCTATGTTCATTGCTGTGCATCTGATTGTTTTCCTTGGATTCATTTTTGCAAATTTTATTTTGGTTTGAAGAAAGTTTTATGTTTTTCTTTTCTTCTGGTAATCAAAATTGGATCTTGGCAGAAATGAGGTTTTGAATCTTGTAAGTTTCTTGAAACCCTTTTCGCATCTTTGTTTGATAAGAAGAATAAAAAGTTGGGCCACTTTTAGAATTACAATTAGTGCCAGTATCATCGAAACTTTTATTTCGATATTTTGGATCTCGTTTTTTAGTATCTTATGAAAAGCATGAACATGTTTGCGGGGCTTGTGTTTGCTTCTGCATATGTGCGAATGTGAAGAGAATATGGGAAAACAGAAACTTTGATGGAAAAAAGGAGCTACTGAATTGTGCTTGAACAAAATGTATATCAGAATAATCTCATTCGGTCGCCAGATTGCATTTTGTTTGCCCTCTAAAGGTTGTGATTGCCAAATCACGAAGTTGGTATACATGTTTACGTATATGCATCTGCGTTGTTAGATTTGTTTCTAGAGTTGCTTCTGATTTCTTCCCCACTTGTGTTGTCTCCTTTCATTCTGTTGCTCAGATTCAGATTTTGGTTTCTCTACTTCACAGAACATAAAACTCAAGGAATTAAGAGATCTCTAATTATCCACTACTTCTAGCTCGTATGGAATCACCAGGTAAATTTATGTGCTTCTGGATTTAGTTTCTTTCTTTTCCCCTTTTGGTGGATTGAGATGCCTTCGGTATCAATTTTACTATCACTTCAAGTTTTTGTGGAAAATATGCACAGTGTGTCCCTCTACTATGTCTACTGGGTGCTGTTCAATAAAACATTTCAATTTGTTTTGGTTCGATTTGGGTGAAAAAAAGGTCTTTGTTTTTCTTCTATAATGCTATTTTTAACCATGCATTAATTTTACAGTTTGTTTTAATTGCAGTTGGTGGTTCAAGAAATACGTCTGTTGTTGTTGCAACACTTGATACGGGTGAAGTCTATGTTATTGTCAGCTTATTTTCCAGGGCTGACACTCAAGTGATATATATTGATCCAACAACAGGCACTCTTCGCTATAGTGGGAAGTGGGGTTTAGACGTTTTTAAATCTGAAGATGAAGCGTTAGATTTCATCACAAGTGGATCACGTTGGTATTGTAGGAGTAAGGTTTATGCAAGGGCAATCTTAGGTTATGCTGCCCTAGGCAGTTCTGGCCTGCTGCTTGTGGCCACAAAGTTAACAAAAAGCATCCCAAATTTGCCTGGCGGAGGATGTGTATTTACAGTCACAGAAAGCCAATGGATTAAAATATCACTCCAAATTCCTCAGCAGCAGGGTAAAGGAGAAGTAAAGAATGTTCAAGAGTTAACTGAACTCGACATTGATGGGAAGCACTATTTTTGTGAGACAAGAGACATCACTAGACCTTTCCCAAGCCGTATGTCCTTGGAAAATCCTGATGATGAATTTGTCTGGAACGGATGGTTTTCCACACCTTTCAAAAACGTTGGGCTTCCACATCATTGTGTTACACTTCTGCAGGTAGTGTCATTTATGTTTCTTGAGATTGATGCTTATTGATTTCTCATGAGTTTTTCTTCAATATTCTGATCTAATGACTGATTGTTTCTAACTGCAAATTGGCATGTATGACTCTGTCTTACGTGGAGCTCAGTGCTTGGTTGTTAATGTGCACTCAATGCTAAAGAATTCGTAATATGTTAATAACTAAAATGGTTTACATGTAATTGGCTTCTTGTTCTTTTGGTTGTTACATTTGAATTGGAGAATTGAAGCTTGGAAATAAATTGGTTTACAAGTTTATTGGTTTTTATTTGACTACATTTCAGAGAAATAGAAATGATGTCATAATTGCTGCGTTCTGTGTGGGTTATGATATCCATTTTTCAGTATTGCAAGTTGTAGGTTGCAATTTGGTTAACCATCATGTTGCACAGGCCATATTTATATTGTTCTACTCTTAATATCATCTATCCTTCCGTCATACATTTTCTAACTGTTTAAACTGGATTGGCATATACCTACTGTAACTAACAATTATCAGGCCTTTTATCTGTTCATCTTTCACATATCCCTTAGGAAGCCATTTTATTTCTTCACCATAGTCTTTAATTTATAGTTTGAGACAGCCTGCAATATATTTATTTGTGATTTCAGGAAAGCTTATTACCCAGATTCTGATGACAATATTCATTTCATTTATTCTTAGCTTATTCTTGTTGTCTACAATAGCTTCTCTAATCTTCTGTTTAAGCTGTGACTGCTTCTTCATAGTTGTTTTCCTGGTGCATGTTCTTTAATTCCTTGTATTTTAGTCATGCGTCTCCTCCTAATTTTTCCTGTTAATCATTTTGTGGCAATGCTAAATATTTCTAGTTCTGGAAGGGGAATAATATAGTTGGTAAGATATAACATTTACGTGTTGATACTGTTTGCTTGATATTAATGTATAGGGCTTTGCAGAATGTCGAAGCTTTGGAAGCTTGGGTCAGTTAGAAGGAGTAGTTGCTCTTATAGCTCGTCGTAGTCGGCTTCATCCTGGTACTCGATACTTGGCTAGGGGTTTAAATTCATGCTTCAGCACTGGTAGGTTGTTACTGTTATCAACTCTGGATTCGCATATTATTATCCATGTACGGCATTTTCATGTTCTGTTGTGCTTTCTCTGCTTCTTTCTCTAGCATCCTCAAAAGTTCTACATTGTTTTGAACATTTTCAACTTTAAAGCATGCAGTGGGTGTTTGTGAAAGAATGATAATGGATTATAGTATCTTGGATATTGTTGAAACTGCACCATGCCTTTCTTCGATCTCTTTTCACCCAGCTTCCATTGACAATTTCCTGTTTATTATGTCTTTGATATACATATTCTACATTGCCTATTTGATTGCTTGGTCCATATAACTTGTTTTCTTGCTTAAACTGAACTGGTGAAAATTTTTTGAAAACAGGAAATGAAGTAGAGTGTGAGCAACTTGTATGGGTACCAAAAAGGACTGGTCAGAGTATTCCTTTCAACACATATGTTTGGCGACGGGGCACAATCCCAATCTGGTGGGGTGCAGAGTTAAAAATTACAGCTAAGGAAGCAGAAATTTATGTTTCAGATCGTGACCCATATAAAGGAAGCTCAGAATACTATCAAAGGTTGAGTAAAAGATATGATGCTCGAAATTTGAATGCCGCTGTTGTGGAAGGTCAGAGGAAAAAAACTTTTGTTCCAATTGTTTGCGTCAATTTACTTAGGAATGAAGACGGGAAGTCAGAATGTCTTTTAGTTCAGCATTTTGAGAAATCCTTGAGCTATATAAGATCAACTGGAAAACTTCCTTACACACGGATACATTTAATAAATTATGATTGGCATGCTAGCATAAAACTGAAAGGTGAGCCCCAAACAATTGAGGGTCTTTGGAGACTTTTAAAAGTACCAACTTTAGCTATCGATATATCTGAAGGGGATTATCTACCTTCACAGCAACGACTTAAGGATTGCAGAGGTGAAATCATCCATAATGATGATTTTGTGGGTGCTTTCTGCTTAAGATCACATCAAAATGGAGTCATACGCTTTAACTGCGCAGATTCCTTGGATAGAACTAATGCTGCTAGTTTCTTTGGCTCCCTCCAAGTTTTTGTGGAACAGTGTAGGAGATTGGCCATATCACTTGATAGTGATATCGCATGTGGTTACCAGTCAGTTAATAGCTCTGGTGGATATACTGCTCCATTGCCACCAGGATGGGAGAAACGTTCAGATGCTGTAACAGGAAAAACATATTACATTGATCACAATACTCGGACTACCACATGGGATCATCCATGTCCAGATAAACCCTGGAAGAGATTTGATATGACATTTGAGGAGTTTAAGGCTTCAACTATCTTATCTCCTGTATCTCAACTAGCTGATCTTTTTCTTCTTGCTGGTGATATCCATGCAACACTTTACACTGGTTCCAAAGCTATGCATAGCCAAATTCTCAGCATTTTCAATGAAGAAGCTGGAAAGTTTAAGCAGTTTTCTGCTGCACAGAACATGAAAATTACTCTACAGAGGAGGTACAAAAATGCAGTTGTGGATAGTTCTCGCCAGAAGCAACTGGAGATGTTTCTTGGAGTGAGGCTGTTCAAGCATCTGCCATCAGTTGCAGTTCAACCTTTAAATGTATGCTTTTTGGTGATTTGTATTTTGATCCTGGATTTATCTATGAGAAACATTATAAGAATTGGTAATGATTGAAGAATTATGAGAAAAATAAGGTGGTTTCAAGAATGAGTTTCAGAGTTTTGATATAATGCTTTGATTTGAAGAGATAAGATACAGTACAGGACATGACATGGCATGATAAAGATGAAAGGAAACAGAAAGAAGAAGAAATGATTAGTTTAATGAGGGAGAAACTGGGATTTTTTTAAGTGAACTTTGCAAAGGCCTTGCCTTCTTTGGTGAACTCCATCCAAGGCTTATCCATAGTTTAATGGAGTTAAGGATTAAAGGACTGCCTATCTATCATCTAAACAGATGCTATGTTGTTCGCATGATGATCTCTTTTTGACATTGTAGTAGATGCAATAAGTGTACTAGTTCAGAGATGTTATGAAAATATCAGAATTTATAGAAAGAGTACTTTTCCACTTAGAGGACAGGTTTAGGTCACACTAACTCTATACGTGATGTGTTATGTGATCACTTATTTGTTACAGGTACCCTCTCGACCGTTTGGATTCTTTCTTAAGCCAGTCGCCAACATGTTTCCTAATATTAGTGGGCGATCCAATCTTTTGAGTTTCAAAGGGAAAGAATTAACATGGGTAAATCTTTATCTTTAATCTTGTCTCTGTATTTCAGTTACAATTATAGATCATTTAGCCATCACAAATAGTTCATTGATTTAACTCTGTGATCGTTTCGCTAACAGGTTTGCTTGCAAGGTGCAGATGTGATTGAGATTTACATATATCTAGGTGAGCCTTGCCACGTCTGTCAGCTTCTTCTGACGGTTTCTCACGGGGCAGATGATTCAACTTATCCATCAACAGTTGATGTGAGGACTGGGCGTCACCTAGACGGACTTAAACTGGTTGTCGAGGTGTGATATTGTTTCATTTATACATCTTGCTTCTTAATTATATCTTCATGGCATGCTAAAATTACTCTCATGTGAATTAATATAATATGCATACTCCTCAAGCAACATATGTTCTTTTTCCTTGCTTACCCTTCTTTGGTTGGCTGCCAGTTGAATTATCAGTTCAGTTTTCCTTAAATGACATTTAATGATATTGATCTTCTCTCTTTCTAGTCATTTTTGGATGTGATGGTATTGAAAGTTAAACCTTGAAAATATTTGGGTCCTTGTCTTTATTATAAATTGTTGCATCGCTCTAGTTATTGCAGAGTGAACTTAATTCTTTATTTTGGTTTCTTGTTTCTTTAAATAGTGACCTTGACCAATTTGGAATCAGTTTCCTTTAGACGAATGTATTTGAAAGAGGCAGAGATATAAGTTGGGGAGTGTTGGTGGTATACTAATATTCTTCTACAGATACTATACAGTTGTATCTTGATTATATTGACATATAGATAGGCTGTATATAGTTCATATAGAATAAGTTCAAATCCCTTAAATTAAGGGATTAGATCATATTAGATTAGATATATCTGGATATATTTCCAGATTTAAACTTCTATTGTAATAGGGTATAGTCGTATATTTTCTATTCAATAATGCAGTGAAATTATTTCCACTTTTGTACATGGTATCAGAGCTAGAACAGAACACTCGGGAATGATTTCTTTTGGGATAATTAGAGCCATGCAGGTCGAATAAGAGGAAATCTCTACTGCTGGCTTGTCAGATGTGGCTCCATTAGCATCGAATCCATCCTCTCTCTAGAACAGTGCTGATAATTCCGAAACCAGCATAGTCAGTCATAGACTGAATGGGAATAATTACCTACCATGGTCTCACTCGGTGCTCATGTTCATAAGAGGGAG
>JAOQMP010000001.1:23187352-23217959 GCA_027563575.1 Erythroxylum pedicellare
AAAGTGGAATCTGGATTAATTGATCTTGCCTATGTGCCCACTAGCAGTCAAGTTGCAGATGTTTTTACCAAGGCACTCGTAAGATTCAAATTTGAAGAACTTAGTTGCAAGTCGGGAATAATCAATATCTATTCACCTGCTTGAGGGAGAGTGTTGGTGACATCCTAATATTCTTCTACAGATACTATACAATTGTATCTAGATTATATTGAGATATAGATAGGTTGTATATAGTTCATATAGAATATGTTTAAATCTCTTAAATTAAGGGATTAGATTAGATTAGATATATCTGGATATATTTCCAGATTTAAACTTCTGCTGTAATAGGCTATATATAGCCGTATATTTTCTATTCAATAATGCAGTGAAATTATCCCCACTTTTGTACAGGGAGTGTCATGAATAAGCAGAAAAAGGGCAAAGGAAGGAGGAAAAAGAAACATGGTAGAAAGAAAATTGCAAGATTTAACGACCTTGGAATTCTTTCCAGATTCTATGATGAAAATGGATTTGAAGGCTTACAAGTAAAGCTAGTCCAGCTGATGTTTATGTCCCCTGCAAGTCTACAGAGTATTTCTGGCTAGGTTCTAGGGAAAGGTGATGGTATCTTCTGGGGATGAAGGACTAGTTGTCCAGGGAGTTCTTATGGTTGTTTTGGGAAATCCCAATGCATTGTGCGAGTCTATGTAGAATGTCTGGTATCATCACTTGCGAATTGATGATCATATATTGAATTATGATTAAGTAGAAGAAAATGGAATAACTTACATATACAATAATGATTAAATACGATACTGAAGACCTTAATTTTTATGCACAAGTACAAACAGAATTTTCAAAACACTGTATTTTAACTTTAGATTTTTTTTCAGGCTGCTTCAATACCTCAATGTGTAACTGGGACAAACCTTGTGATACCCTTGCCAGGACCAATCAGTGCTGAAGACATGGCTATCACTGGTGCTGGTGCACGGCTTCATGCTCAGGATACATCTACCATTCCCTTGTTATATGAGTTTGAAGAGCTAGAAGGAGATATTGATTTCTTAACTCGAGTAGTGGCTATTACATTTTATCCTAGTAATCCTGGAAAAGGTCCTATGACTCTTGGCCAGGTAAGCACCATAAATTGACTATGTGCTACATCATAATTTTGCTTTTATTGCCTTGTTCATATTGGTTGTCTGAGCAAGCATTGGAATGCTATGTATGAACTTTGATTGGAAGTTATTTTCTTTACTTTTTTAATTCAGTTAAGTGGGCCTTGGAAGTGGTCAATTTTAAGTGTCTGTGGTCAAAGAATATGGGCTTATAGACCATGCCAAGAAGTGAAGGGGGTTGCATTTGTTTATTCAAGGAGATCATTTGACTCTTTAGTTGAGGCAAAAAGGATATTCTACCATAAGAGGATGGAACTGCTGCAGAATTAAGAATTCAATCATGTGAAAGTTGGTGAAGGCTGGGACTGTTGACTGGGGGGACATGCTTTCTACATATAAACAGTGAAGATGAATGAAAGAGTATCTAATATTCATTATAATATGTGAAACCACCAAAATTACAGATCAAGCTTGGACATGGAGGTAGCACAGCACGAAATCTATAACTAGTCATAACATTTTGAACATCACCAAAAGCCTATGCTTTTACCAAATGCTTTGACCTTAAGCATCCTTTGAGAAACCAGTAAAACCAATTTTCGGAGGCCTTGATTATCTGGAAATATCCATGGTCCTCTTGTTTCAGAGCCTTCTCAAATGAAATTATCCTTATCCAACATTCAAATTCCAAAGATATTAACATCCTCTAAGAAACATTGGTATTTGTAGGAAAACCAACAAAATTCCCACAAACATACCATGCTTTGAAAAATGATTTCCATATCAATTTAAATATTGGAAATAGAAGCAGCTCCTACAGATTAGAGCTGTGGTACAGGGATTGGATAAGGAAATAAATAATTATACTAGAAGCAGGCCTTGCTTAATCAGATCGCATATAACTTTTTTCTTGTTGAGCTACTTGATGTAGAAGCTAGACTGTCATCTGTTAGAAACTGATGCATACCTTATCATGGAGTGACATATTTCTGTCACAAGTTTTAATATCACTTACCGCTAAAGAAATTTTTTTTAGCCATTTGGTGCTCCATCATAGGCTTCTATTGTTAACCACAGATTCATGTATGCAAACATTTGGAATTCAGATCCTGGGTTTTGCGTCCACACAATTAATGACAGTATCTTGTGCACTGGTCATACCGTTTAGTCCCACTTTTAGTTGCTTGCGACATCTGGATTAAATGTTTCTTCAGCAGCAACAGATGCTGTAATGTAGCTCTTCACTGGGTTCCGTGGTACAGTTATAGCCACCTCTCAAATTTGCTCCACATTTTGTTTCTCTTATTCATGCTCTGGGAGATATTGATGCCCAATTCATATGTTCCCAGGACGTGAACAGTATGTTTTTAGTTGCAACGTTAGAGAAATTCACCAAAATATTTTTCCATAAACCATCCCCCATTGTTTTGTTATTTGTTTACTTGATCAAATTATGTTAAGTTCAGTGCATATCATCGTTCTGCAAAGTAATTTCTAGTGCTTCTTATCACAGATAGAGATCCTTGGAGTTTCTCTTCCATGGAGGGCTGTGTTTTCAAATGAAGGTCGTGGAGCAAGAATACGAGAACTTGCAAAAAAGAATCAAAAGGAAGACAATCTTTTCTTGTCTGGCACTGACACAAATCCATTTTCTGACACTTCGTCACATCAAACTGCATCATTGTCAAGTCAACAAAGTGCTTCCACAGACTGGTTTGATCTTCTGTCTGGAGAGCAAACATTTTCTGAACCTGTGTCAGTGGTACGGCATAATGCAAATGAAGGCCATGACATACTTGATTTTTTGGACCAAGCTGCATCAGAAGACCAGGTTGCTGAAATTGACCACCAATCCTCATCTGAAAATGCGAGATCACTTGACAATGGTGTGCAAAAGTACATAACTTACGTAAGATCCCTTGTGGGGTCAAGAATGGTATAGTCTACTTTCTCACTGCTGCTTTGAGTTGCTGTGCCAATGCTTGCTTAAGTTTCAAATCTTTTTGGGAGAACAGATAGTGATCTTTACTCTCTAGATTATTAATTTTTAATCTATCATTTGTAATCTAAGGTAAATTATGTCTTCTTGTAGCCAAATATTATATTGGATTAATGTCCATAGTGAAGCTTCCAGAGTAACTAGGTTCTGTTTTATGATGTCAATTGACAAATTCTTGAAACCGCTTGGCTTTAGAAAATAAGTATTCATCCCAATTTAGTTCTGCTTAGGTGCTATAGTTGCATATCACTGTCTAGAGTGCTTTCTCTAGGTTTTACTGTTTTCATTAGTTGAATCAGCTTGGCTGGATTGCCTTAATGGGATTAAAACATGAATAATTTGGCATGTTATATGGCGTGGAGTTGTTGGAATTTTTTCGCGAGACAGATTGGTAGGAGAATGTCTATATTTATAAACATGTAATAGCTATGATTATGGATATCAGACATCATATAGCCTTTTCTGACTAACTGCAATTGACAAGTAGTGCTAACTATTGATGTCTTAATATAGGTGTGCATACTTTTTATGTTTGTGTACAAATAAATTATATAGATGATTAGAGGGTGCTATAACATTTAGTTGCTTGTCGTGATTATAAGAAACAGTAATATTTTGAGGTGTACCCAATTCATGTAAACTGTACCAATGTTCTTATTGTTAAAGAATAGAAGTGAGAATGCTGGAGATAAAAATTACTTGTGCACATTTGACAAAATTTCTGAACTCTGATGTGCGGCAGTTTGTGTGTTTTAGTTCGCTTTTTAAGTATCTTTTTTCACATAAAAACTTTTGTTCTGATCATCGCAGCAACAGAAACTGATTTTCTACGAATGTGACTTTTGATCTTATTCTTCACACTGTGGTTAAATGAAAACCATCACCATAGCGTCATTCATATTATTGTTGTTTAAGTGATGGATGATGAATTTTGGTTGTGTTAATTTTAATGCATTGATAAGATGTTTGAGATGAATAGTTATACACAATTTTTCACTAGTCTGATGTAGTGAAAAGATTTGTTGATTTTGCAGGAAAGAAAGTTAGACTTTATAGAAGCTATGAAACTTGAAATTGAACGCCTCCGGGTGAGTCTTTCTGCTGCTGAACGGGATAGAGCTCTATTGTCAATTGGAATTGACCCTGCTACTATCAATCCAAATGCTTTAGTTGATGAATTGTATATGGGAAAATTATGCAAGGTTGCAAATTCCCTTGCTTTGCTTGGACAAGCTTCCCTTGAGGACAAGATAAATGCTGCTATTGGTCTTGGTACTATTGAGGACAATGTTGTGGATTTCTGGAATGTTACTGGACTTGAGGAGAGATGTTCCGGTGGCATGTGTGAGGTACAGGCTGAAACAAAAGCAGCAGCATGTTCAACCCCTGTTGTATCCTCCATGGGAACTTCAAAGTCTATTTTGATGTGTTCTGAATGCGAGAGAAAGGTTTGTAAAGTTTGTTGTGCTGGTAGGGGAGCTCTTTTGCTTGCTAGCTATAACTCAAGGGATGTGACAAGTTACAACGGTCAAATAAGTCAAGTTGGGTCTAGTCACAGTAGTCAAGCTGATAGTTCTGTGAATAATTTGATTGCACTTGATGGCGTCCTTTGTAAACATTGCTGCCGTGATGTTGTGCTTCATGCCTTGATATTGGATTACGTGAGAGTCTTGATAAGCTTGCGAAGGCGTAATCGTGCAGAGATTGCTGCAAATAAAGCTCTGGATAATGTTATAGGATATACTTTGAGGGATTACCTTCCTGTAAATGGCCATTCTTTTAATGGTCAGGGTGATCCTAAACTACTGCAACATTTACTTTCTGGGGAAGAATCAGTCGCAGAATTCCCATTTGCTAGCTTCTTACACTCCGTATGGTTTGCCTCCCTTAAACTTCTTATGTTACGCTTTATCCATTTTGCTTATGAATGTAGCATCCAAACTCGGTTATCCATATTTCAGCAGCTTATGAGGTTATGTTTTGATACTGATATATTTATCTAATTTGACCACTCATTTCGATTCATTGGTCGGTCAAATTGGTTTCATAATTAACAATCTCTTTAAAAATTGGTTAGTTTTTAATGAAGGTGGAAATTTCAAGATCAAAAAGATAGAATGAGGAAGTACATCGAAAAGCAAAATAACTCTACCTGGGACGAGGAGTAATTTTAAGTTCCTATCCATTAGAGCCATTAGGCCTCATGGTAGTGATTAGTACTTTGCTTGCTGTTGTTATTCTTAATTTCTAGCTAGTTCTGGTTGTCTAGAATAGTGGCTCAGTGGCTCTTGAAAGAAAAGACCAGTATGTAAGCCACATGCCAAATTTTCAAGGTAAGCATGGTACAACTCTGACATCCATGGCTGTGCAACTGATCTTTACATGCCAAAAGAAGCAGGTGGATGGCGATCTGTAGGCTAGCCTCCCCTCCAAAAACCTTGGACAACCACTTGTGAATCTGTTCAATATTAACTCTTTGATGCCCATACGATAAAGCCATTGGATGTTCTGTACACAGTGTTCTACTCTGCCTGACTTCTACTACATTGTACAGTGTGTAACCTTTATACTCGAAAAAACTATGTACCAGACCCTCCAACAGGCTTTTTCTGTTTTACATCAACTATTCTTTTTCTGCTAGTCGTTTGAATTCCTCTTCCAGATTCTCTATTAGATGTATTTTTATGTTTTTTTTAATTGATGAACCCACCACAAAATGTCATTATTGCAACTAAACTGGAACTATTAGTGCACGTGGAAAAATACTGATCAAGTTTCTTCATGGGTACTATTACCATCCTCCACTCTTTTCAGCTGAATAACTGCTCTAGGGAGCCAGCATATCTCTCTGCTTAATTCTCGTATGTCCTGAGGAGGGATGGAGAGTTTAATATTGGCCACATTCCATTTGTTGGGAGAGATCTAATGATACGAGGGTTTGTGGTTTGTTGTGCATCGTTATAGTTGGTTGAGATTAATTTGGTTTTATTTTCTCTGCTTCATACTTCCTCATTATTTGTTTTATTTTATTTCTCGGTGTTGAAATGTATAATGATTGTAGGTTGAAACAGCAACTGATTCAGCACCTTTTTGGTCATTACTTGCTCCATTGGATTCTGGATCTCAACATTCATATTGGAAAGCTCCTCCAAATACAGCTTCTGTTGAATTTGCTGTTGTTCTTGGCACATTGTCTGATGTTAGTGGAATTATTTTACTTGTTAGTCCGTGTGGTTACTCCATGGCCGATACTCCTACGGTTAGTATTCTTGTCCTGCGACTCTATTGCCAGTGGTTTCTTTATAAAGTGAGTCTTAGATGCTTTATAGGTTGAATCCCTTCAAATGTGGGAGACATTGTGTACATAATGCTTTTGATGGATACAGTGATAAATCAGAACGTAGTATTTGTTGTGCACAGAAACTGACATAACAATTGAATGAATCTTCTCAGTAAAGTTAATTATATAATTCCAAGTATAGAAAGGAGTTCCTTAAATTAAGCTTCAAATTTGTAGTTACTATAAAGGGGTTTTATAATTGTTGTAATTGCTAAGAACTCTAAGCAGAATTTTGAGATGGAAGAATGTCATTTTATTCCTTGATAGCAATTTTTCTGCGCGTTGTGTTTTTTTTCCCTGTAGAACATGCAAGCAAAATAGCAAATTGACTACCACGGGTGTTTGCATAGTTTTAGTTTCACTAGATAAATTTAAAGGTCAATTTCTCTGCCTTGCTTTGTTGATAACAGTTCTCAATTTGAAGAGAGCGATGAATTTAGATAAATGCAGGCAGGTTGAAGCATACTCTAATAATCAGTGATAGAGATTTTGCTTAATTTCTCTCAGTGGAGGTATTGATGAGACATTAATTATTGACAAATGTAAATTGTTATTTTTATGCCAATGGCAGTTAAGTTCTAGCTATGATAAGCAAAACTATGCAGTATTGCCTGTTTGATTTCTGTTTGCGAAGTCAAACATAAGACTAATGAAGTTTTGTTTTCGGTGCTTGAAGGCTAATGGACTTGGTTTGGCTAGATAAGCAAATAAAGATAGGCTAATCTATCATATGCCGAGGATAATGACACTTGTGTCAAATGAGTCTTGAGCATCAATAGTAAGAGTATAAATCAATACATCTCTCCATATGTTCCTCAAGGAAAGGATGGTTATTTATGTAAAATTATCCTTCTTAATTTCAATTAGCTGCCCAATTATTGGTTCACTAATATTAGAGTAGATATAATTACTATGCATGACCGTACCAAGATTTGGTGCTTATTAGAGTTTGCTTTTCCTTTTACAATATCTGGTCATTAAAACAAGCAACATGTTGATGAATGAAAGGTGATTGGATACAGGAATAAATCTTGTACACCACTTCATAAAAAGGAGAGAAGGTCCTTGAAATTATTTGCAGCGCATAGTAGCGTCCTTGCAATGACAAAAGTAAACAACTTCTTGTAACATTATACTGGCATTAAGGTCCAAGTATTTCAGAAGAAAAATTCTAATTAGTTGGATATCAGAGTTGTCTCACCTTCAAACACTACTAACTTTCTGTTCCACCATACAAATCCAGTGAGAGAGCAAACCTGTAATGATTGCTCTGTTGCATCATTCCTTCAATTTCTGCTTCTATGTCCTACATACATATCCCCTGGATGTCATATAATTGGCAATTATTTGTCATATCCTTTTTCTGGGGAAGGGAGATGCAGAAAATTAACTATGTGATGTGCTGTATTGAGCTTTGTTCTATGCCTTCAGCGCGATGTGTCTCACATCGAGTTCTTTTCTCTTTGTTTGGACAGGTCCAAATCTGGGCCGGTAGTAACATACAAAGGGAAGAAAGGTCATGCATGGGAAAGTGGGATGTTCAATCAATGGCCCCATCTTCCTCGGACATTTATGGACCAGAACAGTCGGATAGAAAAGTTGGAGTACCTAGGCATGTCTTATTTGCCTTTGGAAATCCTGTCAGATGTCGAATCATTTGGATAACTTTGCGTCTTAAGCGACCTGGATCAAATTCTATTAATTTTGAGAGAGACTTCAATCTTTTATCACTAGATGAGAACCCCTTTGCAGAAGTAAATCGACGTGCCTCATTTGGTGGATCAGTAGGGAATGACCCATGCCTCCATGCAAGAAGAATTCTAGTACTTGGAAGTCCAGTGAAGAAAGAGATGGGAATGGCAACTCAAGGGCCGGACCAGGTGAAACTCAATACTTGGTTGGAGAGAGCTCCTCAGTTGAATAGATTCAAGGTATGAGACCTGCTTCCATGTTTGATTGGATAGATCTCCAACGTTATTGCTAGCCGTACGTTATGAACTGCTATTGACAAAACCTATTTTCTTTAAGGTCCCAATTGAGGCTGACAGGCTACTTGATAATGATCTTAACTTGGAACTCTATTTACCTCCTGCTTCTCCTTTGATTGCCGGATTTCGCCTTGATGCATTCAGTGCAATAAAGCCGAGAATTTCTCATTCTCCTTCGTCAGATTTTGACATATGGGATACATCCGTAACATTTTTAGAGGACAGACAGATTTCTCCAGCTGTGCTGTATATTCAAGTATCTGCACTCCAGGTATTCTCACTTGGACTACGCCATTGTACAACTTCAATGGGATTGTAATTTTGATTTGCACGTCTAGAAATATGACTACAAACCAATTATTTTTCAATTATATCTTTCCACGTGTAATTCTGTCAATACAGGACAAGAGCCTGTTAAAAAAGGTACAATCAATTATTCGTTTGTGCTACTTTTACAATGCTGCACTTAATTTAAATGTAAACTTGCACACACTTTGACCTTATTTCTTGAACTTGGTCCCATTTTTTCCTCCTCATGAACTTCCAAGTTAATGTTTCAAAGAACACTGATTGAAATACCACCCAAAATGTTTCAGGAACCCCACAATATGGTGACTGTAGGAGAATATCGAATTCCCGAAGCTAAGGCTGGAACTGCCATGTACTTTGACTTCCCGAGACAGATACAAAGTCGCAGAGTTACATTCAAACTTCTGGGAGATGTTGGAGCTTTTGCAGATGACCCGGCCGAACAGGATGATTATGGTTTAAGAAGTCCACTTTTGCCTGCAGGGTTATCTCTGTGTAACAGAGTCAAGCTATATTACTATGCCGATCCTTATGAACTAGGAAAATGGGCTAGCCTTTCCGCAATTTGAATGCTTTTCCTAAATACACATAAGATTTTGAGTCTTGTTTGTAATTGGTTACGACTCTTACGAGTGTGGTCAATAAAAAGATGATTTTGTTGTATATTAGGCGGATTATATTGGACCAAATTCATTGATGTAACACTAGAACTGAACTGGTGTTCAATTCAGGATTGTCATGTTTTGTAAAATTATTGGCATTGTCGACTTGAAGTTTTCAATCAGGAACTGCAGTTCTCATAACTATAAAGCTTGTATATCTTCTATCTGTGGAGTTAAGGTGCTTTGATAATGATAACTATTAGTATTGTTGTCGTTGTTTATATGTCTACTATTTGTGTTTAGTTAGTTGGAAGACTACTTCAATTCCAATCCTCCCACAACAGGAAGACCAAGTTTTAGTTTTATTTTCAGACATTCAATAAGCACAATTATTAAATCAAAGATGGGATACCATATTAAAGAAAAGATACAAGCTTTAACTTTGGGTGCATAAAAGCATGTCCATGTCAATGGTCAATGAACATGAAACATTGTAATAAGATAAAACAAGAACAGAAAAGACTTGGGCCAAGAACCCTAATTCTTATAGGGCCCAAAATTGCATCTAAAACCCTAGTTCAACGCTTCTTACACTATACCTCGCCTTCATAAGCCGTCCCCTTTCTCTTCTCATCAACTAAACTGCCTTTGCGAAAATGGTGAGGCTTCGTCATTCATTTGTTTTCTCACACTATTGTTTTGAAAGATAACTAATTGAAAGCTGCGTGTAGGGGAAAATGGATTATACTATTGTTTCTTCGAAATTAGGCGTGGTTTCAGAATACATTTTGCAATTCCATTGTTGGTTATTGTTCTGCTGTTTTTGTTGTTAATTTATTAAGGGGGCTTGAACAAAGTGCTAATCTTTTTGGTTTTTTCTCATCACAGGCCTTTGTAAAGGCTCAGAAAACAAAGGCTTACTTCAAGAGGTTTCAGGTCAAGTATAAGAGAAGGCGAGGTATTGTAACGATTTAATTTGCTAATGGGTTTATTTTGATTGTTTCTGTTCATGGAGTTTAGCTCTTTTTACTTTTTGGGATTGGATACAGATGGGAAGACCGACTACCGTGCCAGGATTCGCCTGATTAATCAGGACAAAAACAAGTATAACACTCCAAAATATCGATTTGTTGTCCGATTTGTATCCCTTTGATCATCTTGTTACGTTTTAAAGTGTGTTTCCTTTGCTTCATATGCATACATTGCTTGAATGATAGCTAGTGATGTGTGTATGCAGGCGGATGTGTGTGTATGAGGGTTGTCCAGGCGTGTAGATTGATTGCAACCCTGGATTTAGAGTTTGTTTGTCCAGGCGTGTAGATTGATTGAAACCCTGGATTTAGAGTTTGTTTTGTTTCATCCTAAATGAAAATAAATATTTTGAATGGTATTGGAAAATGCATAGATATGATGTAGCTATACTGCAGTATTAGGCTGTTTTTCGAATGTTTGAGATCAGTGTACCTTTAACAAGATTTCTAGAGCAACAAAGATATTGTCGCACAAATAGTATCAGCTACTATTGCCGGTGACTTGGTTCTTGCTGCAGCTTATGCTCATGAACTTCCTCGATATGGACTTGAAGTAGGTCTTACAAACTATGCAGCAGGTAAGTTGTCATCTGATCAACAATGATTCTTTACCTAACATTGAAAATTGTTGACTCTTTAATGTTTATCTGAAAAATGGGGCAGCTTATTGCACTGGACTTCTCTTGGCTCGCCGTGTGTTGAAAATGCTGGAGATGGATGATGAATATCAAGGCAACGTTGAGGTTCATTGCTGCAAAATTAAACCTCACCCTTATGAATAAAAGAGCAGCAAACTAACATTCTTCTTTTCTTACATTGAGCAATCAATTGGGTAACTTCATGCAATGTTTTATATATAAAAAACTAAGGTGCCAAAATGGCTTCCATGATCAGGCCACAGGTGAGGATTTCTCTGTAGAACCGACAGAAAGGAGGCCCTTCCGTGCTTTGCTGGATGTTGGTCTAATCAGGACCACAACTGGAAATCGTGTGTTTGGGGCTCTGAAGGTATCTAAAAGGATAATTCTTATATATTTCTTTTTTGAAAAATAAATAATTTCATTTGTTAATGTTCACCCTTACACAACATTACAATGAGTATCTCCCACAACTTCTGTAATTAAGTTGTAATTCTTAACAACCTCAGACTAATATATAGGCACATACAATGGAAAACATCTCTTTTTACTAATGCCCTGATTCTCATTTCTGGAGTTGCCTCTTCATGTGCTTTGTGTATCTTTAGTATTTCTCTGATCCAACAAATAGTATTATGTGTTAATGTGTACTTGTTCTGTGACGTATCTCAGTAACTCCTGTCACATGTTGTTTTTATGTGTTTTTCAACTCTTTGGTGGCCAAACAGTGTTGTGCAATGTCCCTTCTCAGTGTCTTTGTTGTAGCAACTTAACAGTGTTATTTAACTATTGGAGAGTGTTTGCTAGCCTCCAATAGTCATTGTTCCTTACTCTTTATTATATTAATTTAATTTTAATTTCTAAAAAAAAATCCTGTGATTTCTTTCCCTCCATATTGATTAGTCGCAATAGTTAAAAGCTGATCTAATGATATCCTATCCATCCTTATTCCAACAAATCCATTCATTCACCCCACAAAAGACATTCCACATTTGTTGGATTCTAGACCAGAGTGGCTGAATATTGGCATTGGGAAAAAAGATGAGAAATGGTTTCGGGCTGGGACTTAGAGGATGTATAGCTGATCTACCAGGCCAAAGCATGTATCTCTTGTGCTTAATCTCTGTTTTGCTGCCAATCAGGTAATGAATGAGGCTTTAGGAATTAGAGTTCTCCCAAACCACCTTGGACCATTGCACCTTATCAGAAGTAGGTCTGAAGATCTTCATGCATGAGGTATTACTAAAGGACCTTGAACCATAAAACCTTGTCATCCACTTCTGGATTGGGAGATGTATTCAGACAACCTTTCCACTAAGCTACTACACTTCCAGCTCTGCCCCGGTATGACTGCCTTAACCTTTGTTCTAAGTGGAAACCTGAACCTTAATTGGTTTAATTTCTCTCTAAGGATGAGTGGACTTCCATTATTCCAGTTATCAAACCAAATCCTTATAGAAAACCCATTCCCCACTTGGCATTTGATGTAGGGATCAAACCCTATTCTGTAGAATCTGAATGAAGCTCCAGGACTGCTCCTTGCCTATTTTTAATTGCCATAGTGACATCTCCTTTATATAATATTCATCTTCCCATTTTGACCAGAGAGTTTCCTTGTCACTGCATATTCTCCAAATTCTTTTAGCAATCAATACTGTTTGAATCATCTGAAACCATAAGCTTTCCCACTTTATCTTGGTGCCCTTTTGAGATTTCTGGGTTTTCTGGTTTACCAGACGACAGGAAGTTCCTCGTGCACTTTCAATTTATCTGTTCAATCTTTTTGGCAAAAATAGATATGAGCTCCAATGAGTGTAAAGTCCTCCAAACTGAGGAAATAAGTTGCAATCTTCCTGCCTAGTTTAGGAATCCGTTATGCCAATCATTAATATTGTTTTAAACTTTTCCAGAAATGGGTAGCAGTCTTCATACGTTGGTCTTCTTACCTTGGTTAAATGTGTCTTTTGATAAGTTATAAGTCATTAAAATGGTATGTGTTACTTTGGCAATTAGTAAACTCCTTTTGAGATGGCCTTATTTACCTTTGCCCTATTTACCTTTTCCCTAAGAGTATGCTTGTCCTGTCATTCTAGTCAACTTGCTTACCATTTATGTTTTTGAAATATTTTTCTTGCATTGTTCATTGAATAATCTGCCTTTTTGTACAGGGTGCTCTAGATGGTGGTCTGGATATTCCTCACAGTGATAAACGTTTTGCTGGCTTCTCCAAGGATGGTAAACAGCTTGATGCTGAGGTTCACCGCAAGTATATCTATGGCGGGCATGTTGCTGCATACATGAGGGTAATTCCAAATCACTTGAAAACATCTGCTAGATCAACTTTGAATATGTTGCGTTTGTTTGGTTTACCTACAAGTTCTTATATGAATGTTATCATACTCTTTTAGACTTTGATGGAGGATGAACCAGAGAAGTATCAGTTGCACTTCAGTGAGTACATCAAGAGAGAAATTGAGCCTGATGGCATGGAGGCCTTGTACAAAAAGGTCCATGCTGCCATTCGTGCTGATCCCACATTCAAGAAATCTGAGAAGCCACAACCTAAGGAGCACAAGAGGTCTGTTATTTAATTGATGTGGAAATATTTTGTAATGTATGATTTTTTACTACAGTAATTAGAAAGAGAGTTGTGATTATCTGTAAATCATTAGTACAAGGAACCAATCTTTTGCCATGTATATGTGTAATGAAAACACCAGATTAACTTGTTTGCTTCAAGGATTTGTCATTAACCTTCACATAATTGCTTGGATTTAAAATTCAGTTTGCTTTTCTGCAATGGTATTTTGCTAAGGGATCTTGTTTCATGTCATTTGTTCACAAGCTCATCATACTGAATCTTTTTCGGGTTTGAGCATCTTTCATTGGTGTTGTATCTGATGTAGGTATAACGCAAAGAAGCTAACATACGAGCAAAAGAGAGCTTCGTTGATCCAGCGTCTACAGAACCTTAACTCAGCGGTGGCTGCTGATGATGAGGATGAAGAGTGAAACTATAAGTAGGCTGGCATTGGAGTTCCCAAACATCCCATCTTCTCATCAGTGCATATGCTACTACTAAAAGATTATTTCAATCTATGAAGTTAATTTTTGTTTATTTTTTCTTGCAAAATTATCTCCTTTTAGAATAACTTTGGAATGACACATGTTTTGGAACTTAGAGCTTGGGTATGGAATGCAAAATTTCAGTTTTGAGTTATATGGAATGGAAAATTTCAGTTTGAGTTATATGTCCCTCTGTTAGTTTGTTTCTTCGTGGTTTATTAATATTTGTCGTCATTGTGAATTATGTATTATTTGTTGTAACCCAAGCTATGAATTGCCAATTTGCATGGGAGGACTGGTACGACTTGTTAGGCTCAATGGCATTTAACAAAGCTCAATTGTTGCCAATTTGCATGCGAGGACTGGTGCGACTTATTAGGTTCAATGGTATTTAACAATGCTCAATTGCACGACTAATCAGCTTTGTCCAGTCTCCATTTATGTGGATTGGATATGCTTCATCGTATTGAATATTCCATCAACTTTTCGGAGGTGTGTTGATCTTTTTCTACCAAAAGGCGACAACGATGACAGCTGTGCACAAAAGAAATGAGTGCAAAAAGCTAATATACTTCGTATTTAATGTGATGGCTACTGATTTGGGTCTCCGAATGCGTATAGAGCCGCAAAGATCACATGCCCAAGTGATGGAAATCTGAGCAAAGAGCCTCGAAACGGGTCCACTTCCATAACAATACTAAAACCTTATCTACTGGCAGCCAATAGATTTCCGTCACCCTTGCCCGTGACATGTTGGACCTCAGAGCACTATCCCTCTTATATAAAGTCATTAAAATGAAAAAGGCCATCTCACTCCCTTCAATTCAGCCAAAGTCATGGCTTATTCACTCAACATAACACCAGCAGCTTCTGCAACTCCCATCTCAAGCAATTCTGCACGTGTTCCATTTCCAAGGTCTAAAGCTGTGTGCATTTGCAGTGGAAATTTGAAGTCTGTTTCGCAAAGCAAACTTGTACAGCGCAGGTTGGTCTTTTTGCACAAATGTCCCTTGAAGACCGAGTATAAAGCAACTACTTTTTCGATTACTATTTTCATATAGTTTTTCAGTACTCTTAATTTGAACAGAGGTTTGTAATGCAGGTCTTTGAGTTTGGGATTGAGTGGTGTAATTCTGGGCTTAAACATTGGTGGCTCCAGTGCAATTGCTGCTAGAAGGCCACCACCACCTCCACCAGAAGAGAAAAAGGACCCAAATGTGAGTGGTGTACAGGCAAAAATAATTGCTAGTAAGAAGAGGAAGGAAGCCATGAAAAAAGCTTTGGCCAAACTAAGAGAGAAAGGAAAGACTGTCAAAGAAGCTTCCGAGTAAAGCAATAACTTCATAATTCAATACCTGTACTTTTTTGATCTTGCCTTTTAAATTCAAAGGAGAACTGGAATTGATACATATATGCAACTCCAATAAATCCATCATTTTGCACTTCCCCAGCTCATTCTTTGGCAAGCTTGTCTGTTTGTTTCCTATATTCCTCCTGAAATGTTCTTCAAGAGCTTAACAATGGAAGCTTGATTAATTTCTGATTCCATTATGTCAAAGAGGACCATATGTACTTGTTGTAATTTTTTGGACTACCTTTGCAAGCAACTGAACCCTTTTGTTTAAAAGTAAAACTAACGTAATTGATGTAATTTTTTAGCAAACAAAATGCATTTTAGTGTTTTACTTGCTTTTGAGAATGTTGAGAAAGAAAGAAGGAAAATGCGAAAAGAAACAAAGCAATGACTTGGCTGGCTCATCCTCCTTTTTTGTTGGAATATGGAAGGCCATTCATAACATCATTTAAATATAGCATTTTTACTTGTTAATTAGGTTATAGTAATTTAAATAAAGAGAATTAGTTTCAACATAGGCCACAATCTCCCTTTCCTTCAAGGAAGGCCACAGTAATGATGCCATGTACCTACCGCCCTTAAAACTTGCTAGGACTTCCGAGCAAATGATGAAAACTCTGTACCGCAACCAACAAAGACTTACAACCATCAACAAGTCTTCCTTGTTTGACTGCAACTTTTTTTCAAATCTTCCAAAAATATTGTGATTTGCTCCAATCAGAATCTCTTCGTTACTTGCATTTTTCCAAGCCTACCAAAAAGTGGAAATCATGTCCACATTCCCACACCTACAAGCTTATAAATTTGCTATGTTTTCAATAGAAAAACGGAAAGCACAGTTCCACTTGCCACGTGTCAACAACCCGATTCACCAAAACAAAACTACAAAAGTAGATAAAGAGGAAAAAGACGCCAGCACAAAAAAGAAACAAATAACAGTGACAGAGACTCTCTCTCACAAGCACAGGTAGAGGAGAGGTTTAGATCTGTTGACCGGAAAGTACTCGGAGAACCAATCGGACCCACCAACAGAGTCCTCCATCGAAGTTATCGAATGGACAGAACGGGCCAGCAGCAGCAGCAGCCTGACACCGAGATGTTGGAGGGAGCGGCGGCGGAGCCGCCACAGCAACAGCAGCAGCCCCACCCTATACCCTCCGGGATCGATAATATTCCGGCGAATCTCAGCCACGGCGGGAGGTTTATACAGTATAACATATTCGGTAATATTTTTGAGGTCACTGCTAAGTATAAGCCTCCTATTATGCCCATCGGCAAAGGTGCTTACGGCATCGTCTGGTACACACACTGTTTATGTTTACTTACTTTTTGTTCTTTTCTATAAGTGCGTAAAGTGTTTCCATTTCTAATGTTATCTTTTGGAGTTTCTTTTCTTACTTGGAAATGTTAATTTGAAGAACTCTAAATTTTCTCTGGTTCTTGGTTTTTTTTTTTTTTGGTATACTTTCTTTTCTTGTGCTGTTGTTCCAAAGTTTGCTTCTTGATAAATTTGGACTAGTATGGTTGAGGCGAATGCAAGCACTTTAATATTTGGTGTAGAAAGTTCTGATGATTTTGTGTTGTTTTGCTTTCTTATGTGTAGCTCGGCATTGAACTCTGAGACTGGTGAGCATGTGGCAATAAAGAAGATAGCTAATGCATTTGATAACAAGATTGATGCCAAGAGGACTCTCCGTGAGATAAAGTTAGTTCGCCACATGGATCATGAAAACGTCAGTGAGTGATTAATTACGGGTTCTTGTACATATTTGTGTTAGGAATATGATTGAATTTTAGTTTTTTTTTAAATTTTCTGTGAATTGTCTGCATTGGATAAGCTATTTAACAAAAGGTCAAAAATACTTCATCCGTTATTGATTCAATTCATTTCCATTTTTGTGCAAGAAATTACACAAATAGCAACCTACATCCTAAAACCAATAGGGATTCCAAACAGCAAGCTACATCCTAAAACCAATCGGGATTCCCTTTTCAATAGGAAAAAGTGTTCACTGATGGCCATCTTTGGTGGATGGAAATAATTGGCAGCTAGCAGTACTTTTGATGTAAAGTTTTGTAAAGTCACTTCAGGAACTTTGTCTTATCTTGCCACTCCTGAATGAGAAAGCAATTGTAGCATGTTACTTTATGTAGGAGTGTTCCAGTGGGAAACAAGTATATATGGCTTATCCATCTGGAAAGTTGTTTCATGAAGTTGATGTTTTGTGTAAGAATAAAAGAACAAGAACACGTTTATAAGGTTCAACTGGTCAATTATTGTTTCACCTGTGAGTCATTACTAGAGCTTCTCTCAGCACATGGCATTTTAGGAGATTAAAGGTGCAAATGGAAGATATTCTCAATAATATACTGGATCATTTTCCCAAAATATCACGTTCATGGAGTTGTTGGCTTGATGGTAGTTCTGGACTTTGCATTAAAGTTTCTGTGCTGATATTGGGGTAGATGATCAAAGGAATATTGCCACTGAACTATGGCTCTCATACTTTCGAAATTGAAATTTGTTGGCTAGTCGATAGCTGTGATAGTCTTGTTTGCACTGGCTAATTTGCCTTGTTTTGAAGTCTAATATAAGCTGATGACAATTTTTGGATTGTTTTTCGTAGAATTTCAATTTACTTGTGCATGTGTGTGTTAGATTTTTTTATTTTACTTGTTGCTTTAAATGATGGTTAAACTTAATTGAATTGATCAAGGTATTTTCTGTAGTTATCACTTTATTGTCACATTTGCATGTGGGACCACCGAAAACAGCCTCTCTACTATGTAGGGGTAAGGCTGCGTATTATCATACCTCCCCAGACCCTGCTTTATTGCGGGACTTTGAACTGGGTGTGATGATGATGATAGAGATTGGTACAACTGAAATGAATTGCATAATTTTTCTAGAAAAATCTTTTATTAATGGCAATGTTGTTTGTGGTTCAGGTTGTTGCAATCAGGGATATAATACCCCCACCCCAAAGAGAATCATTTAATGATGTTTATATCGCCTATGAGCTAATGGATACTGACCTGCATCAGATAATTCGTTCTAATCAGGCATTGTCCGAGGAACATTGTCAGGTTGGCATTGATATTTCATGTTTAGTTGTAATATTAATTGGTACTCCATTATGTGCCACCAGAAGTCTCTTACACTTCAACTATTTAGCTGTAGATCAACTTGAGTCTTCTTGTAAGCAGTCCACATGTCTTGTGTAAGCAAAGCTTTTGATGTTGCTATTTGTAGTCGGTAGAAATCAATGGTTCATCCATGAGTAACTGATATGGATAGTTTTTTTCTTTTGTGCTTGTTCATTTACACCATTCACCTGTAGCTTGATGATAAGCCTTCAAATGAATCAAGTGACGTTGTTCCTTGGTCTGGCTGTTATGTTGTTGTTGGGGCTAGTGTGATGTTAGATGATATTACATTTGTGGTCATGGCAAAAGAATATTCTTCTAGGATATTTAAGCCTTTTAAATGTAGTTTTGTGAAGCTGTAATTGCATATACTGCCTTCTTATTAATCTTGAATCAATTACAGACCTACCTCATGTGGTTCTACAAATAGTTGGAGAAAAAGAAATTTTCGTTCCATAGTATCCTGTTATGAAGGATCACTATAGAAGTTGAAAATTGAACTAAGACTATTGATTTTGTAGAGATGAATCACATTCTCATGCAAAATACAAAAGGAAAGCTACCAAAAAATTCAAAAATAAGAATAGAAAGACTAAATGGTTTAAGATTTAGCAGTTAGATAATCAACAGTGTTTGAAAACTACTTAAATGTTGTGTCAGACCTGAACTAAGGTGGGATAGCCAAATACAGCTATGTTGGATTGGCATTAAAGCCTTCTGAGTATAGAGAAGCGAAATTTGTGCTTAATTCCTTTTGACTTTGTTTTAAATGATTTGTCTGAAATTGAAAAACCTATGCTTGTATTACAGATAGGTACCTTCTTTCTTCTTATCTTTTTATGAGGGAGACTGAGGGGTGAAGGAATTTTTGCTAAATTTCTTCAGTCTTAAGTTTTGAATGTTCCATTTTTGATAATAACTTGCCTGCTTTATGACCTTACTCCTCTGATAAGCTTTCAGCACCAGTTATGGATGCCGTTGTGGCTGAAAAAATTAACAATTGTTTAATTTAGGAGGCTCGGAACATAGATGTCTCTGATAAGATCCCTAATATTAACATGTATTTGGCACTCCTCTCTCACAATGAACAGCTGAATGTCCACTGTGAATATGTGAGTATTAGATGGGTTGTTATTTTCTCAGGTAGATTAACAATTGTTTGAAATTTTATTACCAACTGCTGTATGAAACTTCGACAAGTACTTCCCAATTTGAGATTGCTATGGAGTTCCACATATTACGAACTGTTACATCTTTTCCTATGATCATATAAAGTTCATTAGGATTTTACTTGTACAGAAAATGGTTGACTGAATAGGGGGCTTGAACAGGATAACATTGAGACATTTAATACTCTACACTTAGCACTGACTATTTTCTGGATAACCTTTAACATTTTGCAACTTCTGTTGGGATCTTAAAAATTGGCTCTAACTATGTGGTTCTAGACATGTTTGGCCCAAAGGGAAATTCTTTTTCAGTTCTTTCAAATCAAAACACCATTATCCTTTAACATAAAATGTATAACTGGAGCAGTAGTCAGCCTGCAACTGATAAAATAACAGTATGAAATTCAAACTTAATGTTGCGTGCATCAAATTAAAAACTGATACAGCTTATGGTTTTGGTGAGTTCAACTCGCACAATGTTCTTCTTGTTAGTTAATGATCAGTATCATATATATCCTGCTTTTATATATGTGTTCATTTTTTATGCAGTACTTCCTCTATCAGATTCTCCGAGGATTAAAGTACATACATTCCGCAAATGTTCTACACAGAGATTTAAAACCTAGCAATCTTCTCTTGAATGCCAATTGTGACCTAAAGATATGTGATTTTGGTCTTGCTCGGGTTACATCAGAAACTGATTTCATGACAGAATATGTTGTTACAAGATGGTATCGGGCACCAGAGTTGCTGTTGAATTCCTCAGATTATACTCCTGCTATCGATGTATGGTCAGTGGGTTGTATTTTCATGGAACTTATGGATAGAAAGCCCCTGTTCCCTGGTAGAGATCAGGTGAATCAGCTACACTTGCTTATGGAGGTAATTTTAACCTCTTTAACTTCAGGATGTCATCTGCTTGAGTTTAGTGGGTAAGTTGTGCAATTTAATGGCATAAAGTCAACTGATACTGAATCTTGCAGTTGATTGGCACTCCAACAGAAGCTGAATTGGGGTTTTTGAATGAAAACGCCAAGAGATACATCCGACAACTTCCTCTTCATCGTCGTCAGTCATTCACTGAGAAGTTTCCAACTGTCCATCCAGCTGCTATTGATCTTGTTGAGAAGATGTTAACATTTGATCCCAGACTAAGGATCTCAGGTCAGCAGAATTTCAATGATTTTGTTTACATCTATATGTCATAATTGGCATGATGTAATTCCTCAGTGTCCTGGTCTTGCATTACCAATTATTCAATTTGTTCCCCGCTATTGCTTCAAGAGAATCTCAATGATTTTGTTACCTGTAGCAGGAAAGTTCAGTATACTGTTCTGACTTATACTCGCTTACAATGCTGATCATCTGTTAACATCTTTATAATGTTGCAAGTCGTCTAATGATACTGTGCAATGTTTTCTCTTCTTTGTCTATCGTATTTCTTTGTTGAGTCAGCAAATTTTCTTTTTGCCAATCTATGATGACATGGGTTACAAATGATAATTTGTTACAGTGGAGGAAGCTCTTGCCCATCCTTACTTAACATCGCTACATGACGTAAGTGATGAGCCAGTGTGCATGACGCCCTTCAGCTTTGACTTTGAGCAGCATGCACTGTCTGAGGAACAAATGAAAGAGCTGATCTATCGGGAGGCCCTTGCATTCAATCCTGAGTATCAGAATGAGTGATGATAAGTTCTTACTGTTTTTCGGCTTGTCTTTGAACAGTGTGGATTTTGGTTGCTTACATCTATTTGTTGATGTACATATATGTACCATCCGAAACTGGGTGGTAATGGGGTTCTTGATTGCGTCGTGGGCAGATCTTAGGAACAAGAATGATTAAACGGTGTTGTATCGGTTATCCTACTATCCCTACTTTTCCCTTTTGTCTTGAAACCAAAAAAAAAAAAAAAAAAAAAACGAGTGAAACATAAACCAGAGAGGGCAAACTTTTGTTTTGCATTAGGAGACTGAGACCACCCAAACAAATCTATTTCTTTTTAATCAATATTCACCCATTAGAATGAATGTTAACTTAGACAGATAAAAGTAATTGGAATATGAGTCTCAGAAATCCAGACAACTGCTCTCTTAGACAAACCTTTTGTACCAACTACAGAAATACATGTATCAGGGTCCTAACGGAAAAATGCCTAAAAAGTTGAATTTTACAGCATTGTGTTTTATTAAGGAAATGAATCGAGGGTAGGAAGAAGACTGCACACAAAGGAAAGAATCACAACAAACTAGAGAGAGGAGGGGGAGAAAATAATGTCAGGCATTCCATGCGTGATCAATTAATAATTAAGCAACATCTACAGATGAATTGAGGTGTTTAACTGGAATGAAAAGAGGGTATTTGGTGAACCGGTCGACCACTACCAAGATCACAAAATTTCCCTTAAATGTGGGTAGGCCTTGGATGAAGTTCGGGGTAAGTTCCCTCCAGCTCCTGTCGAGAATAGTTAATGGTTGTAATAGTCCTAGGTATACGCAAGTATCATACTTGTTCTTTCGACAAACTATGCATCTCTTGATGTGGTTCCCATTGACTTTGGCCGATCCCTTCCAGTGAAATAAATTATGCAGCTTGAATGTCCAACCACTGCTTTGTCATGTCTCATCTAAATCAGTTTACATCATAGTTACGAATTGACACCAAGCTTCCCTTCCATATCAATTGTCCTTTCTACGCTCCTGATCCAACCGCCCCTGCTCCTACCCTTTTGATCAGATTCTGCATATAGGGTCCTCTTCCCAGGGCTTCACGCTTAGGTAATGATGCTATTGTTTTATGGCTTTAATCACGGCTAAGCACTTCTCGTATGTTGATAAACCTCGGTGCCTTGTGGCCAGACTCTTGCTCAACAGTACTATGGGATGCTTCCCCTTTTGTAATATTGCTCCTATACCTAGACCGCTTGCTTCCATTTTTCCATAAGGTTTGGAGAAATCTGGAAGAGTCAGGATTAGTGCTGCCGTGATAGCTCTTTTAAGATTTTTGAAGGGCTCCTGCTCCCCTTGCTGCCACTCCCACTTCGAAGCATGTGACTTATCAACAATTCAGTTAGAGGATAAGCTATCTGTCCATACCCTCTTATGAGACTGTAGTAATAGCTTGTATGACTGAGGAAGTCCCTTAATTCCCTGAGGTTCGTAAGGCTAGGCCACCATAGAATCATTTGTACCTTCTTCTATCCTATTAGCATAATCTTAGAAGTCAAACATTAGTATATATTTAGCCTTAGTTTTCTCCGAGAATCATGTATATTAATGCTATGTAATTATTTCCTTAATTTTGTTTCTTTAGTAGGAGTCACCCAACATGTATAAATACATGGATGTCTATATCATTACATACACACACAAATATACAAAACCTTTCGTCATTATTTCTCTACTCCTTATTTCTATATGGTATCATAACCTCCTTTATAAAAAGAACTCAAAATTTTGGGGTTTTTTCTTCAACTTTTCTTTTGCAACCTTCTATCCACGCATTTTAGGTTGTTAATCTGCTCTAGAAACATTTTGTCATATATCAAATTGTTCCTCCATTTGACCAAATTGCAACAGTATAAAGAACAATACCATACGTTGCTACACATGCATTCACGCACTACCAAAAACTGCTGAGCTCAGAAAACCCTAACTGTGACTATTCGGAGGAAGAAGATGATCTAAACAACGTCATTTAGCTTCCAAGCAAAAAGACATTGTTTAGTCCCAAAAGGACAGACAAAATGTGAAACATGTCATCACACACATCAACTGCCACATCGTTAAACATCTTGTCAATGCTACATCATCAAGCATCCCAATCGTCGCGAAATTATTGTCATATTCAGTGCCACATCAACACATCTGTGACACATCATTAACTCCACGTGTCTCCATTTCATGTGCCATATGTCTTTATCTAATTTGTCCACATACTTCTTGATCTGTCCATATGTCAGCATTAACTATCTATTGGTTCGGCTCAAACCCACTAGTTCAGTTTGATCAAAAAAGAGTTGATCAACACATTGACCACACCGTTCAACCCATTTTCTTCTAGTTCTTTTGCAAACCAGATTGGTTCCTAACATTTTTCAACTTTCTGGATTCAATTTTAAGGTTAGAATAATCAAATTCTATCTCTACAAGTAGGTTTTCTCTTCTTTTATTGCCTTTGTTCACTATATATGTCCAAACTTCCCTAATACATTCCTAACCCCATTAAAACCATATTTGATGGTTCAAATTATGATCATTGGGCTGAGAAAATATGTAGCTTTCTTAATAGGAGACTCCTTTGGCATATTGATACTAGAGAAATATCCAAACCTACTTAAAAGAAAGATAAAGACATTGATGTATTCATAGAATGATTGGTAGCCGGGGATGGAATGAATCATTAAATCTTAACATGGTTTCAGAATACATATGCTAAAGCCATCAAACTCGAAGCTTCGATGCTTTGACATAGCCCAATAGGTATGGAATTTTTGAAAAATTGTTATTACATATTTGATTATGTCCACCAATTTCAATTATATAGGATACTCCATTGAATGTAACAACTTGGACAAATAATACATAGTTACATGTCCAAATTGCAAGAACTTTGGGATCAACTAGCACTTGGTGATCTTACCTAGCCTAGTCCTAATACTGCTGCAATCCACTTAAATCTTTGTAATCATCAACACATATGGAATTTGTTGACGACTCTCAAGGATGAATTTGAACTCATTTATAGCTCTCTTCTTTACAGAGGAACTGTATCTAATCTCAACATTATAATTAATGAGCTCATCTGAAAGGAAAGTTCCCTCAATACACTCTACATGGAAAAAATTTTCCCATCTACTGATGTTATTCTTGAAACTCATACCTCATCTAAAACTTCTTATAACTCAGGTAAAAGGTTCTATAAGGGATCTTGCAGGTACTGTAAAAAGCTTGGGCATCACATCTCTGAATGTAGGAAACAATTCAAACAAAACTCTGGACAAGGTAATTCCTTCAAGTCCTTTCAGCCTACTTTCACTACTACTACTGCTACTAAGGGCCTAACAAAAAGCACCTCTCATTAATTCTCTTTTAATGATCTTTATGCCCTTCTTCAATAGCTCTAACTAGACTCTAGTACTATATCATCTTTTTCCCTATTTATCACATCAAGTACCTCAACCTCTTGGTATCTTGATTATGCTTGTTGCAATCATATAATCTCTGATTCTTCCATTCTTGAATCTTTAACAATACCATATATTCCATACATTTTTTATACTGTTGATAACTCTGCTATGTATGTATAATGTATCAACACTGTTCACACATATATAAATTACTTTTACTTAAAACCCTTCTTGTTCACAAACTCATGTTGAATCTTATTTTTGTTAGACAATTATGCTAACTTGGTTTTAATCATATTTTTTTAGTCGTGGTTACATTATGCGAGACCCACAGATGGGTGATCCTTGGGAGATGAGCTAAGGTTATACAGTTGTTTGAGTTTACTTCCCTGAATCTGCCCTTTAAGTTTGTTGTCAGTGTTGTCACTTCTTATACATGACACTCTCACTTAGGTCATCTTTCCACTTCTAGATTAGGATTCTTAATCTCTAGTATTACTCTCGGTCATGTTAGGACTGAACATTTTGATTGCTTCTTGTCAACTATCTAAAAGTCATACCTTACCTTTTTTCTCTTAATGATTCTATTTGTTTAACACCTTTTGATCTAATTCACTTTGATATTTGGGGCCATGCACCTCATGAAGCTATTAGTAGTGAGGGGCTACCCAATGCACTAAGTTCCTCGCTTTACAAGGGTTAGGGAGGGTCATCAATTATATGCTGCCTTCCATTTGTATTTTACAAAGAGAATATTTCTGTAACTTAAACTAGTGACCTTCCGGTCACAAAGGAATAACCTTATCAGTTGCTCCAAGGCTCACCCTCCTGAAATTAACGGTAGTGTAAGATATTATATGATCTTTATCGATGATTTTTATCGTTATATATAGATTTATCTAATGTGATATAGATTTTAACTATTCTCCATTTATTTTCATTTTGCTAATATGATTCAAACTTAGTTTTCTAACAAGATTAGAATATTTTACACTGATAATGCCATGGAATATAAGGATGCAAATTTCACTAATTTCCTTATTCAACAAGGGACCATCATTCAGAGATCATTCCCAAACACATCTTAGTAAAATGGTTGGGTTGAATACAAACATAGACATATTTTTGACACTATTTGAGCCCTTTTTTTATCCTCTTCCTATCCTGAAACCTCTTGGTGTAAAACAACCTTTAGTATTATCTATATTTTTAACCACATTCCTTCTCTTATAATAGGTAACATCTCTCCTTATAAGCACTTATTCAATCGTGATCCTGACTATCAGTCTCTTAAAGTCTTTGTGCATGCTTTATTCTTTTACAACCTTTTGAGCACACCAAACTAGAACTAAGAGCACATTTATGATGTTTTATGAGGTACAACATAAAGTATAAAGGTATATAGATGTTAGGATCTCCTATCTGAAAAAATTCGAATCTCTCAGGATGTCACCTTTTAGGAATATAAAATTTTATCTACACTCTCAAAATTCCAAGTCAACGAGCCCTCACAATAATTTCTTTCTGATCCTACCGTATCTTTGTTTCTTGATATTTCTTATGTAGGTCTATCTTACAGTTATAATAGTTCAACATAACTAGCGCCTGATTTTATTGTATCTTCCATAGCTACAAATCCTCTACCTTCACTAAATAACTCTTTCCCATCTATTCATTCATCATAATATACCGAGTCTTAACAACTTTTTTATTGATCCTCTCAAGTAAGTCAACCTTTTATTTGTCTTAAAGAATTCGATGTTTATTAAACTATTTTTCTCTAAATGAATCTCGCACCTATCTTTGAGGCTACCTTTGACCCTTTATGGCAATAAGCAATGGCAAAAGAACTACAAGCTCTCTTAAACACCAATACTTAGGACTTAGTTAACTTACTTCTAAACAAGTATTTTGTCGGTTGTAAATGAGTCTACGGGTCTAAAAAATCAAAACTTGAGATGATAGATCAGTCGAAAGATACAAAACTAGATTAGTTGCTAAAGGGTTTACTCAAGATTATGGAATTGAATATGAGGAGACTTTTGCCCTTGTAGATCACCTAACTTCAATCCGCAATCTTATGCCATTAACTTCCAGCAAGTATTGGGACTCTTGGAGACGAATATCCAGAATTCCTTTCTCAATGATGATCTCATTGAAGAAGTACATATGCAACCTCCACCTAGGTATGCTAATCTACATAATAAAGTTTGTTACCTTCGTAAAGCTTTGTATGGTCTTAAGCAAGCTCTTTAAGTGTAGTTTGCTAAATTCAACTCCACTGTTAACTGTCTTAGCTTCACTTCTAGCTCTTATAATCTTGCCTTGTTTCTTTAAAAAATATATCAATGGTGCACTTTTCTTCTTATCTATGTTGATGATATGATAATAAACAACAATGACACTCAGGGGATCTTTACTATCAAATCCTTACTTCATCAACAATTTGAAATGAAAGGTTTAGGTTCCCTATGTTATTTTTTTTAGTCAAAAGCATTCTCTGACAATTCGAGTTACTATTTATCCTAAGCAAAATATTATACTAATCTTCTCTCTCATGTTGGCCTTGCGGACATTAAAACTGCTAACGCCCCACTTGATTGACATACTTTATTGACAACTAGTTGGTAGTCTTATATACCTCACTATCACTCGTTGAAATATTGTTCATACTATTCACATTGTGAGTCATTAATATCTATATTATACCACTCATTTTTTTAATATTCTCTGCATACTTTGGTGTATTCTAGGAAGCTTCACTTCAATCATTCATCTTAATTGAACTTATGTGTATACTTTGATGCTAACTAGGCTAGAGACCTAACTGATTGTCGATCTAATACTAGCTATTACTTCTTTCTTTGCACATTTCTCACTGCTTGGCACAACAAGAAAAAAACTATTGTCTCTCGCTCAAGTATTGAATCAGAATAATGAGCCCTAGCCTGACATTATCTTGAGCTCTTCTGGTTAAAATGGTTACTTCAAGACATAGGTGTCTAGTTTACTTTAGTGGTTCCTCTCTTTTATGACAATTATAGTGCCATGTAGATTTCCCACAACGATGTCTTTTATGAATGAACAAAACACATCGAGATTGATTATCATCTTGTAAGCCATCAGGTGCTTCAAGACACTATACAACTTGTTCCTTTCTCATCCTTATTGTAAATTGTTGATCTTTTAACCGAATCACATTTACCTCAACGTTTTAAAAATCTTCTCTCTAAACTCAAGTTATCGTCTTCACTATCACATTGAGTTTGAGGGGGGTATTAACATAATCCTAGAGTCAAACATCAATATACATTTAGCCTTAATTTTCTCGTAGAATCGTGTATATAAATGTTATATAATTATTTCCTAGATTTTGTTTATTTAATTGGAGTCATTTAATGTGTAAAAATACATAGACGTATATATCATTACATACTTAGAAATATACAAAGTCTGTCATCATTCTTTCTCTGCTCCTTATTTCTACATTTTTGTTGATATTAGATTTTTTTATATTGAATATCCCAAGTTTTGATTCAGAAGTTATACTACAAAAAGAGTATTTTTAAGCATCTAAGATCTATCATCCAAAGCAATAAATAGATCAATGAGAACATTGTTCATTATATTAGATCAGGGTGAATTAAATGGAGAAGTGAATCAGGAGTTTTATATGACAAGAAGATACCACTCAAAATTAAAGGTAAACTCTATCATATAGGATTAGGTAGATCATGCTCTATGAGACTGAATGTTGATCCATCAAACAGGTGTATAGTTATAAGCTTGGGGTGGTGAAGATGAGAATTCTCCATTCGATGTGCAACCTTACTAGAAGAGATAAAGTCAGGAATGCAGTGTTAGAAGAAAAAATTAAAGGTGGCTAATGTTAACGAAAAATTAAGAGAGACAATGCTTAAGTGATTATGACATGTTAAGAGGAGACATCTAAACAAAGATGCGAGAGAATTGTACTTAGGAACTATAATAGGAAAAAATGAAGGCCTAAAAAGAACTGGGGAGAGATGGTCAAGAATGATATGACTCTGCTAGAAATTATCAAGGACATGACTCTCAACAGAAAACTTTGACGTACTAGGATATAGGCAGAGGATCTCACATAAAGAATTTTTCTTAGCTCCTTTAAACTTTTTCTTTTAGGTCTTATGTCTTGCATTTAATCTTATCCTTTTATGTATAGTTTTTTCCTCTTAGTTATTTATTCTAAGCATTTCCTTATGTAGCTTAAACATTTTCTTGTAATACCATACATGTGTTTGGTGAGGGGCGAGGGGGTTATCGAAAATAGCCACTATACTAGTTAAGGTTAAGACTACATACTTTTGGATGTCCTTAGACCCCACATTTAGCATAACATTATTAGGTTGTTATTGTTGTTTTTGTTTGAAAATCCAAAGTATTCCACTTGGCTTAACCCAAATATGCATTTACTCCCTCATATCAATAATTAGTTCACCTAAAGTGTCTACCCTCCTTATTAAATTACTATACATATGACTGAAAATGACTATATATGAGTATATCATCAAAAAACACAAGAATGAATTGTCTAAGGAAAGGTTTGAAGATTTCATTCATCAGGCATTGAAATATGGAGGGTGTTGGACCCTGTTTTTAGAGCCCAACATCGAAGTCATGAAAACGTGAGCATGGAGGAAGACTTGAGATTTGAAGCTAAAACCCTTCCGAAGCAAGGTAGGCTCGCCATGGCGAACTATTGTTTCTCCGTGGCAAACATATGGGAGAAATCCCACATGTTCCCTTCGGGTTAATTACGCCGTGGTGAAAGATTGTACTTTGCCACGGCAAACCTTGGAAATTATCTTCACCATGGCGACCTTTTTGCTTCTCTGCGGTGAAGTTGCCGCATGGAGGTAAAATACCTTTGGGTTGAATACGCCGCGGCGAACTCTTGACTTCGCCTCAACGAAAACTATTGAAACATAACCTAAAGCTCTTTAAAAGGTCGCCATGGCGAAGTTTCTGTACGAAGGTAAAACAACTTTGGGTTGAATACGCCATAGCGAAGTCAAGAGTTCGCCACGACCAAAACCACTAAAACAGAACCCAAAGCCCTTCACAACCAACCTTATTTAATGCAAACTTAAATTCTCTCAACCACCCTCATCAATTCCACCCAAAGATAAAAATACACATCACATAAACAACTTTTCTAAACTTTAATCTCATTTCTAAATCAAAATATCTTGCAAGAACAAAAACCATGAGCAAAGTGAAATATTTTTCATTAATATCAAAATATAAGAGTTTTACAAAGCTTTAATGGGCATTTCGAGCCTCAATATATCATAATCCAAAATACCAAGTTTACAAAAACTAGAAATGCTTAAAATGCGACTAAAGCCTTATTTTACAAAACTAGTTTAAAATACAAAAATATTGCAAAAGTGGAGTGATGCCTCGATCTCATGCTCTTCACCTGAAGATGGGACGGATAAGAGGGGTGAGCTTAAAGCTTGTGGGTAACATTTTATAACAAAAAAATAAGCAAAACTTTTGAAATGTTCATTTGTCATTACAAGTCTAATTGCATTTATAAAATGCATTATTCTCAAATTCTTAACCAACACTCACAAATTTCAAATTATGTATGCATCAAACTTGTTAGCATATCATAAGCACATAAGTACATCAGAATGGTTTGGGTAAATCCATGAACATGACGAACTACACATTTCCACATAATGATC
>JAOQMP010000001.1:23218059-23228696 GCA_027563575.1 Erythroxylum pedicellare
TATTATTCATAATTAATTTTCTTATTATTATTTTGATTATTAAATTCCTTATTATTATTAATTTTCTTCCTCTTCTTTTTCTATCATTATTATTTTTATTATTATTATATAAAATTAATTTCTTTTTGTTATTATTATTATTATTTGTTAACTTTTTTACTAATACAAATCATTCGTTTTAAAATAATCAATGAATTGTATAATTCCAATCATATTATACTGCAGAGGTACTTTAGTGATTGATACTATTTTTATGTTCTGTAAACTTTAACTAAACACATATCTGTTCTTAAAATGAAGTCAGTTTTATCTGATTTGTCCATTACAACTAAAAACTTTAATATCTTTAATCTTTGTTATATTTTGTCATTAAACTTTTGTCTCATCAGTAACCAAACGTAACCATAAAGATACAAGAGGGCTTAACAGTTTTACAACAACTGCTTGCCTCCACGGCGCCTCTAGCGATTCCACACACACCGGATCCACTCGGAAGACAGGGAAGTGGCTGTTGTTACCCTTGTACTCACGGTGGACTATCCCTTTCGCAATAAGATCCACAGGGATTTTCTCCTTCGCTTCATATGCTACTTTCTTTGTTTTCTCAAGGTTCAGAACTTTGTCTTTCCATGACATCCCTTTAGGGCCAGCAAAACCATTGCTTGGATTAGTTCTATTGGCAAGGGTGATTGGACGATACTAGCATGGCGGCGGATCTGGTGGTTTCGTTCGCTTGGACGGGCGAGAGGCAGAGAGGGATATACATTCGCAAGAGGTAGCAGCGTTCGCCATCTCCAATGACTATGTTAAAGCTCTGAAATGGTGGAACTGGGTGCAATACTCTTGGACCAATCCTTCCATAAGTTCTTTAAAATCCGCATTGGATCATCAATAATCTCTAAATCGAACAGTTGTTTAATCACGGTAGCGAACTCTTCCAAATCTACAACTTCTAGTTTGGTTCTATTCTTCAAATACATCTAATGTCATTCTTGAGCATGTTCCTTCTCTAGCCTATTCCTCTAAATGTAAAACCACCATACCCACCTTCAAGTTTTTCGGGATATCGTCCAAAATGAAAATTTGCTTCCACCAGTACAACTATAGCTTAACGCATTCTCCATCAAATGCTAGAAATTCAATTATGCTGAGTCGTGTTGGCATTGCGTATTCCGATTTATCATGGACATGATTAACACGGCTAACAATTTGCTCTGGGGTGTTGACCAACCCGTTAAATGAATTAGGTATCGTTAATTAGAGCTCGAGCATCTTCTTTTCGTGTTTGTTCGCCCTATTCATTCTTAGTTTGGGCCTCCAAAAAGCTTCTAACACTTTCCTCAATTATGTGCAACTCCACTCTACCCATTGTTTCAGCCATCCCTCATCTAGATTCGTCGATCTGATACCAAAGGTTTTGCGTTTTTATCACTAAGGAAATGAGTCACACTTGATTAAAGAAGTAGAATTAGGAAGCAAGAAGAATAACACAGGGAAAGAATCGCAACAAATCAGAGAGAAAAGAGGATAGGGATAGAGAATAACAACTTTCTTGTATATTGTTCACTGCTCATGTATCTGTTACACAACAATTTAAGACAAGGGGAACCAATATAGAGTAGACACACATCCAAGTTATGCTAAGGTTTATTTAAAACAATGCGTCTTGGATACAGACTTGGTTAGGTTGCATTGTCGTTTTTTCCTACGATTTCTTCTTTATAAATCCCCGGCGCTCATCACTTCGTCATTGTTTTTAGCCTGCAACATAATGTTAAGACATACCAATTCGACGAGCTCATTAAAATTCAACAAGATCATCACATTGAAAAAGAAAATGTAGTGGGAGAAATGAGAAGAAGAAACATCCAGCAAATGTTTGTTCAAAGCAGACAAAATAAAACGAGAATACAAGAAAAAGAAAAGGTTGTTCCCTCTTTTAGAGTTCTATTGGATCACCATACTTTTTAACTCTTCATGCTCCCAAAGAATGTTGATAGAGGAACAGGGCCATCAGTCCCTTCATCATCGATACTAGAGTGCTTGGATCTTGACCTGTTCTTTTCTTTTGCCGATCTCTTAGACCTCTTCAATCTTCGTGATTCCTTCTCCTCATCATCACTAATTGAAGAATCAGAGAATGAAGTTGAAGAGCTAGACTCTGAGGATCTCCTTGAATGCTGAAATCACAATTTTGAAAGAGAATCATTTAGGGATTACAACTTTTGTTCGAAGTGAAATAAAATTCAATGATATTCCTACCGTGAGACCCTCTTTTCTAGAAGTTGGACAGCACCACAATTGTGCAAACCCATTGGTATAATGGTAACATATTTCGACAAGGGAATGGCGCAAACAAGCTTGTCCAGAAAATTGACCAACTGTCCAAAGATTGGCAAGTTGCACAAGCTGTGTGTTTTGGGGGAAAAACAGCAAATAGGCTGTTCAGTGATGTTGCAGCACAGTGAGGCAGCATTGACATAGAAATTGTTGCTGGACATTGACAAAACATGGATTAAAGGCTGGAGACACAAGTCAATCACTTAGCACCTTAGTGGACTAAGTGCACTGGTGGATTGTGGTAGTTTGGGACGGATAGTAAAACTGTCCAGATTTGAAATTTCTATTTGTATTAAAGATTTGGACAACTGTCCTATATTCTGTTGTTTGTTGGTTAATCTGTTTGTTGTTATCCAAGTGGAAAGTTAGAAGCAATTGCTGTACAAAAACAGCTGAAACTACCTAGTAATCAACTTGGACAGATTTGCCTATACATAGAATTCATGGTGTTGGATATGTGCTAGTCTATTGTAAACCCTCATCAGATATTGTAAGAACTTGTTCTAAATTAATAAAGTCCTTTATTAGGTTATATCTCATGTTGATGTTTATTTCTGCACCAAATCGCCCCTCATGATAATGTCCATAAGGTGTTTGATATTTATTTACTAAAAACCACTATGATCTATCCATGTATATGAAGAAACATGCCCCTTCATATCTAGTCTATTGCTTTTCGTCCTATAAGTCCCAAAGTGCCTAAATCACAATGCATACCAAGGGTTTGACAAAAAGCTTCAAACACCAAGTGTTCGGCAAAAATCTGCACTGAACTAAGTTGGTGCAAGGGCAACTTAGAGCAACATAGGGCTGCTTGTCAGTGTTTTTCCAAACCTCAACTAGAGCCCGTGACACCTACTATGCACTTCATTATTATTCCTCAATTGACTTATTAATAAACCAGGAATAAACTAAGGCCCTTTAGTATGGAATGGTACAAAATTAAACCAAGAAAATAAACAATTACACATCCCCTCGCAGCCATGCAGTCTCAAAAGGGACAGACAGAAATCACAATAAGGACATGCAAAAACATATCAAAATGTTCAATGACAACTATCCATCCTATACACCGAGAAAATGCTAATGCTCTACTTATTTTAAGAGCGTATTATAGGAACAATATCGGGTTGATATATCGGTTAAGATTGATACAACTTAAATAACGTGAACCAAAATCTAAGAATAACTTCAATATGAAGAGAAAGACAGTGATGTTATGAGATAATTAAATTGGTAAGGAAGAATTAGATTAAGTCCTCCAAACTTTGTGACATGTTTTCATTCTGGATTGATGGTCTCTAGAATTATTTATAGCACAAAAGAATGTTCAATCCTATTAAAAAATAAACTGTTCTCAGTTGACAAGAATTTAATGAGGCATGGGAAAAACACAGCTAGCCCGTAAGAATGTCCATCACACAGGATGGACAATATCTCGTATAAAATCAACCAATTAAGTCAAAGATCAAAGATCTACCTAATCTGCAAGATATATTCAGGTAAACACAACTCAGAAGATTAACAGTAAGAACATGTAAGTACCTTCCTCTTTTTGCTGCTCCGTCTCTTCACATCCTTGTCCTTCCTATCTGCAACATATGGCTTGCATTCAGCAGTGCAAAAATGGTGGGCAATGACAGTACATGATAAGACATTATAATGGTATTTTGCACGTACCTTTTTCATGTTTAGACTTGCTACGGGAGTGATTCCTGCCATGGGCAAGTTTGCGTGCTCTTTCAGCATCTAGTTGCGCTCTGTACTCTCTCATCATCTTGTCTGTATCTGCTTCAAGTTCCTCCTTTCTAATTTCATCTTCCTATCGCACCAAGTGCAAAATCAATGCAGAAGTATGTCTCATAGCACATAATTTAAAATCAAGTGATAGAAATGAACATACACATAAAGGCCTTCATTACCGAAAGCCTAGAGCATGGTTAAAATGCAAGTCAGATACATCACATCTTTAATGATTCAATTTATCGAGACCTTAATCCAGAAAAAGATTTCAGCAAAACAATTTAAGCCATAAAGAAATTGACAAAATAGTTATGCAACAGCTAACATAACTTTCAACCTTTCACCAAAATTATGCTTGATCTCATGATACATGGTTGCTTGAAATTTCTCTCATTCAGCATCATATATCTTATATTTCCCCTGACCATAAAATATCACATCATAGATTAAAGGGGTTGAAAAACTATTTTACTCAGTTAACCATGAAAAAGATTCTAGAAAATAGTTTCTGTGGCTTTTGATGAGATAGATTTCTCTTCACTATTAAGGATTTGACATTTACCTAACAGGAACCATAATCGGCATGCAAATGGATGAATAAGTGCATGCTTGTGCCTGTGAAACCATTATATTATTGAAAAATATGGCTCAAATTGATAGTTGGCAACACTACTATAAGCTACAGTGAGTAAAGGACAATAAGATTATATAGCTACCTTTTTCTTCTTTTTGAATTCTTCCCACGTAATAGTGTGTGAGGTTTTAAGGCTGGCCAAACGAGCAGCATGCCATTCTGGTGAATGAAAAGAACTATCCACCTGTGACTCTCCTCATCAGAAATGTCCTAGGAATAAAAATTGGAAAGAAGAACAAGAAGGAGAAGCAGGTATGGTCCACGCTACACAAGCTACCAGATTACCCGAGTGGATATCAATAATCTGAAATAAGTTCTTGGCAAGATCCTCTCAATCCTTTCAATGGCAAATTAATTTTGTTAAAGCTGACAGTCCTACAAGATTAAATTATGAAGAAAAAGTGACACTAAACAAGATACCGAAGGCACTGATCCATAACAGTATGATCTTTAAGTCATGCAAACCATTCTGTTCATTCATTGTGCAATAATATTATTAGTTTAGACAGCAGTTAGCCCGATCCACAAACATTTTAAATTCTAGCATACTGGCAGTTGATGCACCATAGGCTTGTCTAGTGACACCATAAGCTTGTTTACTAACATACAGTACATTTTCCAATCCTGGAATCATAGGAACCAATCTCTGTATATATCCAGCAGCAGCAGTAATCAACACTGCTGTTGATAAATAGGTAAAACATCAAAACAAGTAGAATCCAGCATCACATGCCATTCATTGACGCAAATAGATATAATAAAAATTCAAAGACATCATCAATACACCCCAAGTAAACAGAAGTCAATCTCGAGCATGTAACTCCGACACAAAAACCAACAGTAAGTGACAAAAATATGTCAAATTTTATGAATTAAGAAATTGGTCACAAAGAATAGTATGAAAGGGTACAAACCATGCCGTCTTCGATCTCTACAGGTCCTGCGGAGCTGGAGCCGAGCCTCGCTCTCTGCATAGCTTTGTATGCTTGATTTTTACCCATTTTGAAATATAAGAGATATCAGTTTAAAAATTGAGGTTTGAGGGAAGAAAGCAGAGCCAGAAAAGGAACTGAGGAAGAAGGTGAAGATAAAATTTGATTTGGGCATGAAAGTTTCAATTAAGGGTGGAACTGGAAGCCCCAGGAAAGACAAGGAATTGGAAATATAGGGACCAGAGACACAGGGTAGGGTAGGGTAGGGTAGGAGCACATATGGCTTGGGCAACAGCAACAGGGAGTTTTTTCTTTATTAAAATTAAAAATATAAAATAACATTATTTTTAACAGAATAAAAGTTTTATATTTTTAATTTTAAAAAATTCCTAGTAAAAAAAGTAAGCAATGACTTCCAGAATTTGTTGTTTTTCTAATGAATTTCATGTGATAGTTGTGAAAATATACTGAAACTGATTAAAAGCCACTTTGATTTTAATGTGTTTTAAGAAAAATTAATACTAATAGTTTGGTGATTTATTGCATAGCTATGATTCTCATATATTTCCTCAAATATTAATCATTTAGAACATTTTTTAATTAAGTATAGATATGAAAAATAAACAATATTTTTAAAAATTGTTAATCCCAAATTTTAATTAGTGTATTGGACTTGAGCTTCTAAACCACAAACAATTATAAGTTAAGTTGAATTAAATCTAAATCACATGTGTTATCAACAATGTCGTACCAAATAGCATAATAATGTACTCATGGGGCAAGATTTATGTAAATGATGAGGTAGGTAGTGTAAACATTGACTAATTAATTGGACATCAACGGATCCTGTAGAAAGAAGTTCATAAAGTTGATGCCAACAATTACATCAATTTTTTGTTTGACTCCCGGTTCTTTTGGGAACTTTATGTCAATTCAGCACATCTATTGTTGTACATATGTACGCATACATTATATATACGTCCCCCAATCCTACCTGCTCCTCGCTTTCAACTACACTTCTTTAGTCTTATGTTTAAAAATAAATATTAATTGTTTATTATAATGCTATTTTATTAAAGTTGGAAGTCCTGCTTTATAGGCTCTACAATCAATTGATTCATTGTAGTTTAGTGACAAAATAATTTAAAGATATTATTTATCTTGCATATATTTATATGTAAATGATAAGGTCCATGCGATAATTATACATTGCAAATGAAATAATTATGAGATGCATATTATATTTATGTATTATTCGTATTCATTGTTCTACTAAGACTAGACATTAATAGAAAATAAAAAGATTAGCACATGTTATGTTTTCTCTTATGGAAGCAGTCAATCACATAGATTAAAATATGGAGATACTTCAACAAACTTATAGGTATTTGTTAGAGAACAAGTTCGTTGAACTGACCTGATATAAAAAATTCATTTGAAACATTACTTACATATGTATGAAAATTTCCATTATGATAATCGTATAAGTAATCATTTGACTTAAAGTCTCCAAAGTTATCTCGTATATGATTATTATGTTTTGATACTATTTATGATATATTATAACAATGGATAACTCATTCAGTAGTCATTAGATGTATCATCAACTATATGAAGGCAGTTAAGTTATCAAGATTAGGATTCATCACCCTAAAGTAATTAGAGATAACGTTCTATTCTTCTCAATTAGTATTGATCTAGGAAATTATTGGCTAAGGCGGAATGATACTTTGTAAATAGTTTACAAATGTCATTAGTTGAATCCATAGTTAATGACGGGGAACTAATATGATTGGGTTCAAAATAGAGTAGAAATTAATGTCATACTCTATATCTAATCAGAAATTTGTATGATGAAATGATTGAATTATGCAAAAAAAATTATTTACAGAAAGGTTAATTAAAACTACTTTGACATTCGTAAATATTTAGATGGTCATGATGTGCTGCTAGATGCTAATATTGATATATGATTATAAATTATTTAATTGGAGAATTAAAAATAAATTAAAAGAAATTTTATTTTATCTAATTAGAATCATGAATTAGAATTTATATCTATTGACAAATATTTAGAAAACTAATGAGTTTTACATAAATAACGAGTTGAACAAAGCAAAGATATTTTAATCAAATTCTATTTAACTGTAAAGTTTGAGAAACTTTATGATTAAATATGAGACATTTAATAAATAAAGATCAATATGAGATATTAGATATTAGATCTTATTTAGGCATAATTGTTAATAACTCTGATTAAAGTTTAATTAAAATTAGAATTTAATTTAATTTAATTATTAAAATGTGCAAAATTTTAAATTATTAAAATATCCAAAACTTATTATAAATAGGATTAAACTCTAATAAAGCTAGCAATTCTTGCTTAACTTTCTCAATAAGAATTACAAATTTCTCTTAAACTGTTACGTAGATGCTGTTAGAAGTCGGACATTTATATAGCTACGGTGATTGAGATGGATAAGTTTTGGAAACAGTTCATAGAATACGACGAAAAAAAGATGAAGATTTAGAATAAGATACGAATTAACATTCATGTTTTATTATGATTTAATTGTTAATCATTTTATATAATTCAAGTGATCTTAGTTTTTGAAAAATCAAAATACAAATAAGTTTTGTAGTTATTCTACTATGGTCGGGATTGAATCTTGTCCCAATTTTCCAACAAAAAGGCGGGACGGAATGAAATTTGTATCTAATATTCTTAAAGAAACAACATATATACTACATCTTTACCTAATTTTAGTTTAAACTTTGAACCATTGTCCATATTCTTAAATTCATGTTGTAAGTATTCTTAAAATTTTAAAATACTCAATTGAATAAATCTATTATTGCAATTTAAATTTTGTCAATAAAAGTTGACTAATTGATGGTATGAACTAAAAAAATATATAATAACACAATAATGTTAGAATACATGATATATTTTGTAATGTGTCATAATAAATTTTAAATGATACAATCATATTTATTTTACTAAATGTTAAGTATCAATTTATGAAAATTCTCGTGTAGTCATGGTAGCATCTATTTTATTGGCCTCGCATAATCAATTAGTAATCCACTTTGTTAAATTGGAAGTGAGGGGTCTTAAATTGTATAACACTCGAATAAAAAAAAATCACTAGAATTAAAATATAAATAAAATTTTAGGTATTTATTATATGTCATAAAGTCATGTTTTAAGTATTCTATCAAATTCAATATTATATTTGATTTTGATATTGTATGGTACTAGTATCGATTAATATCGAGTAGAGTTTAATAACTATTTTAAATTTCTATTAATATTATTTCTCATATAGACAATAACTATAGTCAATATAAAAAGTTCTTAATATCATACAGATATAAAACTAAGAATAATACAAAATACTGAAAATATTACAATTTACATCACATATTAAAGAATTATTACATCAAAACATTATATAGTAAAAATAATATAAGTTCATAAATATTATAACAAGAGTTTATATTGAAGAACACAACAAAGTAGAAGTAAAACTTAAAACAAAAATACTTGCAATATCAAATTTTGTATTTATATTACATATATAGAATTTAACATATACATCAATTGTAAGTGAAAGTTGAAGAAAAATTAAAAAAACTTAGAAAATCATTCAATGACATATTTGTTAAAATCACACTGGTCTCGATTTTCATTTGATACAAAATCCTTATTATTGAAAGAAGTTACATTACCACTATCATTCAAACTCATTGTACCAAATCGCATGTCAATATTTTTTCTATCTAATATTGTCTTAGATGTAACACCCCATTCTCATCTGATATATGCACGTGCGTCCATCGGATACACGTGTACATGCCTAACAGAAATGACATGCTAACTATCTCACCTTCACTGTACATAACATGATATCATAAACTAAACCATCAATCACACATTTTCTAAAACCCAAAATGTCATCATTTTATATGAAAAACCATAATTTACATTGTTTCATATAATACAATACTATCCATGTTTATACAACATCGTCATCTGAATATAAACAACTCAGTACATACCAAATACTATAAATATGAAAGAAACAACTATGCCCTCAATCCCTAGATGACCGACCTTTGAGCCAAATTTGACTGTAACGGTTGCACAAAATATGCTTCTACGGAGTCTTAGAAGTTAGGTCGTCTCACTCTCGAACCTGAAAAGCAACGGTGCAATTTTGATGAATTTTGCGAACATAGCAGAGTAATCATTCTCGATGGTTCACTCATGTCATAAAACAAGATCAATCATATAGCATGTAATCATATAGTTTAAATCCGCTTGATTAGTATCAAACACTATCACAGATAAATCACTTCTTAGTTAAACAGTTCAATCATATAATGACATTCACACAACTTTACAAATCATTCAATGAATTTAAATTATATGCGGATGCAATATGTATGAAACTCACATTCATTTTATATTGTTATGATTGTGTGCTTTTACAGTATGCCGAATTATCGGGCTCAGTCAATCAGTTTGTGACTCATAGATCACAATAAGTCATAGGCTTCAACCACATATTTGGGAGCTTAAAGATCTTATTAGTAACAGTATCAGTACCAACATTAGTCACAACTCTTTTATATTACATGCATCGAAATGAAGTGCATGCCACAATTCAGTCATCAAATACAATCACTTTCATTTGCGTGTAATATAATAATATATCAGTCACCGTATCAATTACAGTAACAGTCATAGTAGCAGTAGCCATCGGACTAGGTCTGGCGTTCAACTTTTCAGTTGAGAACCAGAAAATCATTTAGGCAGGCTCATTCACATTCAATCAACACTTTCAATATCATTTTTGTGCATCAAAACGCCTCGGACAAATATTGTCTAGAATCCAGTACACAATCTGTTAGAACCCACTTGCCGGAATCCAACTACTTAAACCTAAACTGTCATAACTTGTTGCTCTTAACTCCGATTTGGA
>JAOQMP010000001.1:23232384-23258331 GCA_027563575.1 Erythroxylum pedicellare
AAATCCCTCTAAAGCATCTCCAATGATTCCTACATCCATTCTAACATCACTTTCACTCATAATCTTCCCAAATTCACTTCTTCTAATGCAATATCACTTCTGAACCATTCAATTACCAAAATGATTTCATTAATCTCTCAAATCTCAACTCAATTGATTCATCACATACAACTATCTCTCATCTTTCACTATAGTTTTCCTATATGCATCCTGTGCAACGTTACTAACTTATAATGATCATATCTCTTAATTACAATATCAAAAAATTTCATACTATATATCATTGGAAAGCTAGAAAGATAATCAACAACTTCCACGAAGACAATATTATCTAATTCAGCCTATATCAATATAGTTTTTCCCTAGACGGTAGAACAAAAAATTTTTCCCCTGTGAAAGGTTGAAAATGCAATGTACAAACTTTGAGAGTCATGAGCCAAAAATGCAATCGTATTTCATTATCATCAAAAAATAAGCATTTTATTGATCTTCAATGGAATTTTTGAGCAACAATACAACATTTCTCAAAATCCCAAAGTACAAAGCGTACTTGAACAACTAATACTTGAAATGCGACTAAAGCCTCGTGTTTACAAAGTCTAGCTTAAAATACAAAAATATGCCTAATCGGAGTGATGTCTTGACTCTCTTTCAATAAATCTCTTTCTCATCACCTGAATAGGGGAAGGAGAGTGGGGGTGAGCTTAAAGGCTCGTGGTTAACAAGTTTATAACAGAGAAATAAGCAAAACCTTGAAAATATTCATCTGTCATATAAAATTCATATTGAATTCATAAAGCACATGTTTGTCAAATTCTCGTCATGTAACACAATTTATGCATTCATTAACTTATTCACAAAATCATAAACACATATGCACATCATAAATGGTTTGGATAGGTCCATAAATAGAATGAACTAACACTTTCTTACATAATGGTCTTGTGTAGTTGTGAATAGAACGAACTATCTCAATTCCACATTGTGGTTTTGCATAGTCGTAAACATGAGAGAGTCCATGAAGGAGCTCCATGCCACTAGCGGGAAAGTGGGAGAAGCCTTTAGTCGAAGTGCACTTGACATACAGAATAGACCAAACTAAACCCACATAACATGTATTTCATAACTTATAAACTTGTTACCCAAAATGACACTTTTTTCGAAAAGTTATTTCATAAACATAGTATCTTTTCAAAAATCATTTTCATATTCTTTTCATAAATCATCAACACATAATTCACATACCAAACACATAGCACTTTCTCAAAGCATTCAAAGAGCAATAAATGCACATTTAAAACATAATTGAAAACATTTAACTTTCTTGATTTGGAAAAAACATTAATGGCTTATTACTCAATTATAAAAATATAACCCACCTTGAATCCCATGCTTAAAAACTTGCTCAAAATGCCTCTCCTCTTGCCTCTCTTGCCTCTCTTGATTTCCTTTAACAATAGCCAAAAATTCCATTCAATAGGAAATCTAGTTGAGAACCCACAAGACACATTCATTAAAATCAATTATAGAATACTAAAACACAAACATTTATTAAGCTTTATGAACCAAAACTTTTCAAAAAATACAAAGGATTAAAATCAAACTTACCTTGAATCTTCACCAAATAATGAGATTGTTGGCTGAAATGGAAGCTCTTATCTTCCTCTACCTTTTTCCCTTCTTGAACAACCTCAAAATCTCTCTTGAAGGCTAAGAAAAATTGAAACCTAGTTGATTTTCTCTTCTTTCCTCTCAAACCACCGAAATTCTCTTCTTTTTCTCTCTTGTTTTCATTTCTTCTCTTCTTCTCTCCCTTCAATTCACGTTTTTCTCTTCTTAACAAGCAAGACAACATATTCTTTTTCTGATAATAACCTTAATGAGTGTGCAAAGTCCCTCTTACCCTTCCTTTAATGCCTTATAACTTGAATGCTTAAGTGAACTACCAAAAACACTCTTATATAATCTTACTACCTTAACACTTTAATTTAATTAACCTATGTCTTATAATCTTACTAACATTAACATAATAATTAACTCCAAAAAATAATTCCATAAAGACCTCGTAGTTAATTTAAATCATGCTTATTCATTAAGAAAAAAATTTGGGTGCCAACACCCATAACATGCCAGTTATGCACAATCTCATTAGATGCTCAATCTTTCTATGCTAAAATACACAAAAAAACTAAAAACTCAAATAAATCCTATACTAATATTAAAGAAAAAACAAAGAAATATGGATTTTGAAATAAAACTAAAACTAACTCATAGGTTGCCTCCCATGTAATGCTTATTTAGTGTCGTTAGCTTGACCTATGTTTTAAACTTAAGGTGCATTATATATATTAAGTTCTTATAGCCTTACATTAGGTTCCATAACCTGTAAGTAGGTTACCTTTTCCTGCTTGATGCCACGTTTCTCTTTTGATTATTCCCTTGAATTTATGGAGGTTCCAATGGATCTTTAAATGTAGAATCCTCCACAATATCATGACAATAATCACTATGTGTAATTACATCCATAAATTCAAGAGTATGATTTGTGACATTAGAAACTCTAAAATCGACCTCTTCGTTCCCTACCCTTAATGTTAACTTGCCTTTGTCAACGTTTAAGATTGATCTAACAATCGCCAAAAACGGTTGACTAAGAACTAGAGGTACTTCCATATCATCCTCTATGTTATGTATTAGGAAATTAGCTACGAATGGAAACTTATCAACCTTAACCGGTAAATCTTCTCCGATTCCCCTATGATATTTTATTGATCTATCAGCTAATTGCACACAAATCCTAGTCAGTTTAAGTTCTCATACTCTTAATATTTCAAATAAAGAGAAAGGCATCATATTAATGTCGGCTTTTAGGTCAACTAGTTTTACAAGGAATATGGAAACTTTGTGGATTTGTTTGCTTTTATGGTAATTGCATTTTCTTAATTAAGCTTTCCTCATTTAGCGTAATAATCTCCAACTTCTTTGATTCCTCCTTATTTAATAGTTGCTTTTTTGAAAGTTTAAGATTCTTTGGTAATTGCATAAGAGATTCAATAATGGGTGAATTATGATGAAATTGTTTTAAAAGATCAAGAAATCTACATAACTCTATATCCAACATATTTCTTTTTGCTTTAGTAAGATATGGGATGGTAGGTCAGTATTCCTTAACTCTGTCTAGGTGATGTTCACCTTCATCTCTTAAGTGACTCTTAGTAGTCACCTTCTTCTCTTTTTAGAGCCTTTTCTCTCTTGTTTAGGAGATTGTAATTATGCATTCCTTAGAATTTTTTGGTCATACTTAGCTAACTTCCCTTTGATCTTTCAAATATCATCTTGGCTAATTGGTCAATTTTAATCTCCAAGTTGTATATGGAGCCATCTATTCTTTGATGTTTGTCCTTTGATTCTTGAATGAATTCCATTATCATATCATCCATAATAAGCTTCTTGGATTGAGATACTTATTGCTGGAATCCTAGTGAAGGTTTATTTCACACTTAGCCCTAATTTTTCGAAGAAAAGTTAGGGTGATTCCTCCAATCTCAATTGTATGTGTTGCTGTATAGATTATTTTGGTATGTAGAAGCATTCCCTAAATATTCCATATGCTTGGGATGAATTGATTGATAATCTTGTCCTTAGTGCTTTACCTCACACACCTTACACTACATCACTAGACCTTGTGGAGCCATTATATGACTATCTATCTTTCTGCTTACATCCTCCACTTTACTCGCCTACTACACCACTATTTCCACTTCGTACACTCCTACTAGCTTATTAGTACATACTCTAATGACCATCACTGGTAATTATTCATGGCCATGTCTTCTATCAAATCTTGGGATGCCTATAGTTCCTGTTGTTCATTGTTCCCCTAACTGTTGCATCTATAGATTACCCAGTGCTTTGATTCAGCCTATTATAAAATGTTTAGATTTGCATCCAATGCAGTAGACTATGGTGTGGGCATCATCTCAACATGTATCATATAAAGATTATGCTTTATCTTGGAAGTATAAGGAGGTGTCATCCCTCAGTTTCATAGTCTTTGCTGGTAGGAAATACTTTAACAAGAACTTCTCTGCCACTTGTTCCCATGTAGTCAGTGAAGAGCGTGGTATTAAATTCAACCATTTCTTGGCCTTCCCTTTTAAAGAAAATGGGAATAAATGTAGTTTGATGGGATCATCATTAGGTCTGTTGATTTTAAAAGTGTCACAAATATCTAGAAAATTAGAGATGTTTCATTTAGGTCTTCATCTCTAAGTCTATCAAATTGGACTGACTATTGCACCATTTGGATGATACTCGACTTTAGCTCAAAATTGTAAGCATTGATAATTAGTCTCACTATGTTGGATTCTCCACCAGTCAATTTTGTTCTAGTGTAGTTGAACAATGATATGTTCTTAATTGATTATACATTTATTCCATAACACTTAGTGATTATTGTTATGAAATGCTTAAGACATTCAATTTAGTTCATATTTGGTTTTAGGTACAATTCGGAAGCGTAAAGGCTAAAGTGAGTTAAAAGCACATTCTTTGAGTTGTCTTCTTGATATCCACACTCTGTCTTCATAAGGCAAGAAGGAGAAGGATTAGATTAAGAGGAGACAAGAAAATGCATAAAATGAAGTGCATATGTTGAAAACATCAAGCATGAAGAGTGTAGAAAATTATTCATGGCCATGGCATAAAATTCATGGGCATGAGCATGTTAGTCACACCCATAAATTATTTATCATGGGCATGACACTCACTCATGCCCATGACAACATAACTCACGCCCGTGAATTTGAAACCTAGCACCTAAAAACCTAGTTTTCACTATAAATACAATGTTGCAACGATAAAAAATGTATGAAATGATTATGAAACATTGTTTAGAGTGAAGTCTCAGTTTTGTAGGGGAAGAAGGGGAAAATATCTCATCCTTTGGAAATCTATGGAGCGATAAGCTTCTCGACACTAGTTCGGAGGTAATATTAACACTAAATTCTCTCTTTGTATTTGTATTATTTCTCTCTACATAAATTGTTTAGGCTATCCTATGCTTATGGATTTGGGTTTTCATATATGAATGATTGTATTCTCGTTATCATTAAATTGTTTATGTATGAACCCATTGCTAGAATCTTAAACACAATCTATAATTATTGTGTTTGAATATTGCTATAATCTTCAATATGATTCATAATGGTTATGTTGAGATTCATTTGTAGCAACTAATGCCTTCAAATCATTAGGGGTATCTGCAATTGTTGTTTTTTTCTATTGGTGTCGAATCATTTGGGATAATGTAATCTAGGATAAATGACCCGACTGTATGTGGTTTTTTCCTTAGTTAATCTATTTTCTTAACTTGTAATACTACTGCCTAATTAAATCTAGAGAGCTTATTCTAGGTTGTTCAATAGCTAGGTTCTATTAAAGATCTTGTTTTAATTGAACAAAATTTAAGGGAAAGCCAGGGTTAATAGAGCTTATCATTAAACTGCAATTAATAGTTGCCAAGAGAGGTATGATAACAACAATTTAATAAAGTATGTTTAATTGTGTGTAGGCTAAGATTGAATCGATGACTGAGTCACTAACATATTCATCACTTTTCATCATTTTTGAATTCTTTCTTTAATTGGTTTTTTATAGTTTAATTTAATTTAATTTTCTTATTTGAAATCAAACCAAACCCCCCATAACATAAACATCAATTATTTTCATTTCAAAAGTTTCACACACTCTCTGTGGGATCGACCTAGACTTACCACTAGCTATAGTTTTAAGTCTAATTATTTTGTGTGGTGTTACGACATGCTACACCAATTTTGACATCATTGTCAGGGAGTGTGGTGCTTCAATTTTTGTTCTTGATTTTTATTGGTGTCTTGTAAATATTTGTTTATAACTAGTTTCTTTTTAGTTATTTTATGATCTTTTCACTTTTTGTTTAGTGTTAAAAAAAATCCACGGACGAAATTAATTTTTTCTATAACTTATATTCCCAATCTTATAACCAAGTTTGGAGTAATCATATGAACTTTAGTTATGAAGGGGATAACAAGCAAAATTACTTCTATGATAGTTTGCAGGAGGCACAACAATTCCCATATAAACCAGAAGCTTCTTATTATAACTCAGGTCCATCTCTGGAAGAATTACTTAATGTTATGAATGCTAATAATATTCAAATTCAACAGAATAATCTGCAGGTTCAATAGAATACTCTATAATTCCAACAACATGGAAGGCAATTTTGATAGGATACAAAGTCTAGCATCTAATATTTGAAGAGCAAACAAAACTCAGGTACACCTCTAGAAGAATTGGTTAATGTTATGATTGCTAATACTTTTCAATTTCAACAAGGTTTACAACAGTTCTAGCAGGAAGTGAAGCTATTATACTAAGATACAATGTCAAGAATCTAGAATTTGGCAAGCTAAGTGGGTCAAATGTCGAAAGTTCTTGACTACCTAGCATCACAAAATGAAGAAATGCAACCATCTCAACCTAAGGAGTACCTAAGGGATGTTAGTGCAGAGACCTTACAAAGTGAAGAGGAGCTTGAGAATCTTGAGAGAACTACTCAAGGAATTGCTTTGTGAAGAAGAAAAGGAGAAGGAGCTCAAAAGAGACATGGATACATCATTTAGCTCGAAGATGAGTACTGAGTCCATAATTATGGTTGAGACTAACTCTTCACCTTTACCTAGCAGGTTAGAGAAATTAAATTAGGAATATGGAGACTTAGTAAAAATTGAGATTCTAAAGATAGGAAAGATGTTGAATGTGAGAGGTAATCAACTGAGGCCCCATCCTAAACAACCCTATGTGGAGGAAGCGCATATAACACTTGAAGATCATAACTTTGTCACGTTATGAGGAAAACAATGAGTCAAGCCAACAATAATAAACAAAGGCATTGCTCGGGAGAGAACTCCAAGGAAGTTTATTTCTATTCCTTTACATTTTCATATTTCTTTCTTATATGCACGTATGTTTTTAATTTTGTTTGTTTTTGCATATTTTTAAGTTTTTTAATCAAAGAGAGAGAATTAAACCAATAAACAAACATTTTCTCTTTTTCTATTGCTTCTAGGACTATATAGTCATGATTAGAGAGTGAATTGACTAGAAGAATCCTTGGCAACTTTAGCATGTACTTTTACTCTTGTGAGTGGTCAATATCTATTATCTTTAGAAAAGTAGTGATTACTGGCAGACACAAGTCAGTGAGATTTTGAGTCTTTATAGATTAACACATCTATATCAGTCTCATTGTCTTTTGTTTATGTGTGACCTTCATGACATTTATATCCTGACTTTGCTTTGATTTTTTTTATTCAATACCACATTTTTATCACATTTATTAACATGAAAATGATACAGGCATTCTTTGTCTCATAAGCTATAGTAACCAAATAGCCTACCTATTTATATAATTTTCCTTTTGATAACCCCCTTAAGCTTTATTAGTCTTTTTTTATGTTCACCATATTACATGCTTTAAACATACCAAATGTCCTACCCAAGCCTTCAAGCTAGTGGAGCATTTGTTGATTGTTGATAATTATGGATGTACAAAAGTGTAAGTGTGGTGCATATATGTCGTTTGGGTATATTTGTCAGAATGTCATGTTATGAATTAAATTATTGGTGTAGATTCTTTCAATTTTTTATTTTAAAAATAAAAAAGAAAAAGAAAAAGAGAAAAGGAAAGGAAAGAAAAAAAAGAAGAAAAAGAAAAAATGTTAAATAGAAGTATAAAGGAGGAAATGCATATGTTTTGCAAAGTTGTTGATGATTAGTCTTTCCTCCTAAAGTTGTATTGAATGGGTAATTTGAGAATTTTGCATATAAGGTAGACGTTGTTTTGGAAAGTTCACTCCTTGTAGTTCCAATATATTGTTGTGATGAATTTTTATGAGTGATCCCTTCTAATTAATTATCCTTCATTTGGTTTGTGGTGTGAGAGCTTAAATTTAAGCTATGAAACATAGTTTTTGTATTCATCATAGTTAATGTACACAATTATAAGTTAATGCTGATTTTTGTGCTTAATGGTATATTAAGTTTCTTTTTCTTATTTCATTAGCTTTGATGACTTTTATGCTACACTACACAAATACATCTCACCTAAACCTTTACCCAAATTACATCCTTAAAAAAAGTCCTTTGATTTATGATTATGTATGTGAATTATAATGGTGAAGAAATGAAATGATATTTAAAGTTATAAAATGTCATGATCATGAATGGTGTTTGAGTGTACCCATAAACTTATCATATTTAAACACATTTTGTCAAGTTTACTTCTAGATTGCTCCGTTTCTAAAGGTTACGAATATTGATTGATCATGAGTAGAAGCATTGAATGGTAAGTTCTTGCTATGGTTTTTGAAAGTCATTCTCCTTGCTTATGACTATTTATTCTTAAAAAGTGTGGAAATGAGTAAGTGTTTTGGTTTTGTTACTTTGATTTTGATGTTTTGCCTAAGGAAGGTCAAAAGCTAAGTATGGATACATTTATTCCATAACACTCAATGATTATTGCTATAAAATACTTAAGACATTCACTTTAGTTCATATTTGGTTTTAGGTATAATTCGAAAGCATAAGAGCTACAGTGAGTTAAAAGCATATTCTTTAAGTCATCTTCTTGATATTTACAGTCACTTGTCTTCATGAAGCAATAAGGAGAAGGACTAGAGAGAGGGGAGACAAGAAAACGCATAAAATGAAGAGCATATATTGAAAACATCAAGCATGAATAGTGTAGAAAATTGCACTTCATGCATGCCCATGACACACTCACTCGTGCCCATGAAAACATAGCTCACGCTCATGACTTTGACACCTGACACCCAAAAACGTAGTTTTTACTATAAATACAATGTTGTGATGGTAGAAAGCATAAGAAATGATTATGAAACGTTTTGGAGAGTGAAGTCTTGGTTTTGTAAGGGAAGAAGGGCAAACCTCTCATCTTTTGGATACCCATAGGGGAATAAGCTTCCTAACACCAGTTTGGAGGTGATATCAATGCCAAAGAACCTGGTTAAGCTCTAGGCATTGTTTAGGTTATCCTATGCTTATCGATTTGGTTTTTCATGTTTGAATCATCATATTCTCATTAGCATTAAATTGTTTATGTATGAAACCATCACTAAAATCTTAGCACAATTTGTAATTATTGTATTTGGATATTGCTAGAATCTTCAATATGATCCAAAATTGTTATGTTGAGATTCATTTGTAGCAACTAATGGCTTAGAATCATTAAGGATACAATTCGTAATTGTTGTATTTCTGATTAATGTTGAATCATTAGGCATAATGTTACCAAGGTTAAATGACCCGAGCATATGTGGTTGTTGCCTTGGTTAATCTATTTTCCTAACTTGTAATGCAGTTGTCCAATTAAATCTAGAAATCTTGTTCTAGATTGTTCGATATCTAGGTTCTATTAAAGAGCTTGTTTTAATTGAGCACAATCTAAGGGAAAACTATAGTTAATAGAGCTTATCGTTAGCCAACGATTAATAATTGCTAGGAGAGGTATAAGCACAACAATTCAAGTGAAGTACGTTTAATTATGCATAGGTTGAGATTGAACCAATGACCTGGTCCCTAATGTATTAATCACTTTTCATCATTTTAAAATGTTTTCTTTAATTTTCTTTTTTTAGTTTAGTTTCATTTTATTTTCTTATTTGAAATCAAACCAAACCCTCCATAACCTAAACATTGATTATTTTCATTTCAAAAGCTTTACACACACTCTCGATGGGATTGACCTAGACTTACCAGTAGCTATAATTTTAGGGCTAGTTATTTTGTGTAATGTTACGACACGCTACACCAAATCTCAGTTGGTCAGCTATGTTATGCAATTCTTCAGTGTCTACTCGACCAATCATATCTTTTATTTGATGACGTAGCTCAAACTCCTGCAATGGAGTCCTTCAAAAATTCCTCCGAGCTATTCTTTAGATCTCTAGGTCTAAATTTGTTAAGATCTTATAAGTGCTTTGGGTCATAAATTGACCAAGAGTCCAAGTCTAAGAAAAAATGAAAGAAAAAATAAATTAATCAAATAAAATAACATAAAATAAAAAATAATACAACAGGATAAACTAAAAATAGGTAGTGTCATAAAATTGAGGTGTTCCTAATATTAACGTCCCCGACAATAGTGCCAAAAACTTGATTGATATATTTTAGATATCAATATTGAATTACCTTAAATGTATGATGTAGCTATGATCAATATAGGTAAGTTCGAGTTGATCCTTCAAAGATACTAAGTATTAGTAATTACCCATCTCCTATCATCTAGCTTATAAATTGGATGTTTGGTTTTTAATTAAAAATAAAACTTAAACAAATAAACTAAAATTGAAAACAATAATAAACATAAAAGACAAAGGAAATTACTTAGTAAAATCAATATCAAAGATTAGTGTCTAGGTTATGAATCCCTTTAAAAATATTAAATAATTACCCTTTTTATCATGCAATTATTTTACTGATTATTGGACTATGGAAATTCTTATCAAATTCTTATCTTATATTAATAACTCTCTCGAGACTACTAACGACTAATCCATTGGTTGATTAACAGAAATCTTTCTAGTTAAAACCCCTAGGATTGTATTATCAATTTATGAATTCCACTATTAGGTTTTACTCTAATCTAGAGGATTTATGTTGACATATCTCTAGGTTTGCAATCAATCATGTACTGATATTTCATATATAATTAGAACATACATAAAACACATAATTGAATCACAATAAATCAATTAAAATAATTGCATTGAATAAAATATTAAGACATATTATGTCACAAACTAGGCTTCATCACTCTTAGACACTAAATAATTTTAGTTCCTATCCATAGAAAACAAGAGCAAAGTTAAATATGCATTAAAAATAATAGAAAACAAAAAAATCATAATTCTAAATCTCCCTTTCTATTCTATTGAATCTTTTTGTAAGTTGGATTGGATGTAGCCTTTTATTAGATCTCTTTTGATGTTAACTTTATGTTTTCCTTGTCTTTAAATCAAAATCAACACCTCTATGAGTTTCTTAAGTCTAAAATCTACTGCAAAAGTTAACTCTCCTTTGTTTTCCTCCACTCATGTCCTTTTATAGTAAAATTTAGGATTTTTGGGATATAAACAGTCTAATACATAGGCATGTAAGAAACTATGTCTATTCAAAAACTTTAGAATTTTGTATTTTACATATGCATAGATACTTACAAAGGCACACATGACTGTGCATCTCTAAATTGCTTCAAAATACATGGGCACACATGACTGTGTATCTCTAAATTGCTTCAAATTTCATTTTATGCCATATTTTTATATTAATTCTTCTCCTTTTGGCCTATAAAGGCAGTTATAACCTATAAATGCATTTAAAGAAAAGTAAGTACCAAAAATAAATCAAAACTATAAAATATCAAGCAAATGCATCAAATATAGGTGTATAATTGTAATCAAATATGCATTTATCAGAGGCATCACAAGAATATGATACCATTAACTATAACTCAAAAGGGAAGAATTCAATGTGAAAAAGTTGCCTCTAGGTTTAGAAGAAGCAGAACATTACCATTAAAGGAATTCACCCCAAGGAAGTCACCCTTGATAAGACTTACCCCTTTGAGGAGGGTGCTTTGGACCTAAATAACAAGAAAGAACTTGTAAAAGACATTGGCAAGGGGAAAAGTGAGATAAAAGAAAAACATAATCCTAGATTTTATAGGAAATCATCCCAGTCTAAAGGTAAAGGTTAAGATTACAGTGAATTCTTTATGATAGGAGAAAATCCTATTCAATTTCCATATGTTATTTTTTTTTTGTAGAGATCCCTGCCTTTTTTGGAAAAAAACATAGAAATAAAATGGAAACCTTGCTTGAGAGAAGAGAATGCAAAGTATTTGTATTGGTTGTGGGACCAAGAATTCCAGAGAAGTTAGTGCTGCTAGAAAAGCTAGTTGATACTATGCCTCAACATATACGACCTTTATATATAAAAGCCACATTAATGTCACTTCAAGAGTTTTGATTGATAATGTTAACAAAAATGAAGTTTTAGGTAAAGACTATCGGATTTGATCCTAACTAAGGTATTTATTGTCTCATTTACAAGTGAGACTACTATAGCACAAGGAATTCTCCCTATGAACATCATAATAGAGGGAAAGTCTTTATTGACCGCTTTCCTCATTGTTGAGACACACACCAGTTATCAAATTTTTTAAAGAGAGATTATATCCACCATAACTTCTGTTTTCCTTTGTCACTTAATTGAATTTTGATTTTATGTAAAAGCAATAAGGTAGAAATTATCTGGGTAGATTCTTAGCCTTTTTTATTCTAATGTAGAAGTCGTGGAGGCAAAATTTTATAAGATCAAGTAAAATTTATTCAAATTTGTAAGTTATCCTAAGGAGAGTGTTTGAAAAATAAGGATGAAGAAATAATGTGGTCAAAATAAGATATGTTAGTCAAAGCATTTGTCATTGTGGTTACTAATAGGCTGATAAAGTTTCCAATTATAAAGGAACTTGATGAGAAGATTTTCACAAAGGGAAGTGATGGTATCTATAATTGTAGAATTCAAATTGTGAATTTAGAAAATCATAGAGAATTTGAAGGAACTGGATAGGTGTGAAAATAGGGGGCTAGTTTTGAAGAATAGTAATTCTAAGTGGAGGATAAGGGTCAAGTGGAGGATTTGAAATTTGCCTATAAAAAGATAGGGAACTTTGGAAGACAAGATCAAAAATCACTTAAGGAAGTAAATATGAGTGATTTAGGAGAATTTTGACGGTTGTTTACTAGTAAAAATCTTGATCTAAAAAAAGATGGAGTTAGCCAAGCTTATGAAGAAATTCAATGATTGTTTTACATAATACTATATTGAGATGCTAGGATTGAGTAAAATGTCAAAATTTCTATGAAACCAAAATTTCACCCTTACCATTAACCTTCTAAACATTGGTCTAAATAATTTGAGTTAAAGATTAAAGAAGAGATTAAAAAGTTATATAAGGTTGGTTTCATTATACTAGCCAGATATACTAAGTGGCTAGCTAATGTTGTACCTATAGTAAAGAAGAATGAAAAATTAAGAATATGTGTTGACTTCACATATTTAAATATAGCCACTCCCAAAGATGTGTACATAATGTCGATTACATATTCCTTAATTGATGCAACCATTGGGCATTCTTTGTTTTCTTTTATGGATTATTTTTATTGCTTATAATCAAATTTTTATAGTTGAGGGTGATATTTACAAAATAACTTTCAAATGTTCTAGATCAATAAGAACATTTGAATAAGTTGTAATTCCTTTTGGTTTAAAGAGTGAAAGAGTCATTTATCACAGGGCTAGAAGTTATATCTTTTATGATTTAGGCTATACATTGGAAGTTTATATAGATGATATTGTTATTAAATAAAAAATGAATATGAACCTTATATAGAATTTAAGTGAATTCCTTTAAAGGATGAGAACATAGAAATTAAAGTTAAATTCCCTGAAGTATGTTTTCTGGAGTAAAAGTAGGAAATTTTTTAGGTTTCTTAGCTCATTATAGAGGAATTGAATTCGATAGAAATAAAGCAAAAGCCATTCGTAAAGCAAAACCACCTCAAAATAAGACAAAAATCTAAAGGTTTTTAGGTTAGATAAACTATAATAATAGATTCATTGATAATCTAGTAGACAAGAAGAAAGAATTCTCATACCTCTTAAAGTTACATTTTTTTAGGAATTATATTAGGAAGAAAGGTATTAGATGACCTTTGATAGGATTAAGGAATTCCTGACTAAGACTCCAGTGTTATGTCATTGCAAAAGGGAATACCTTTAAAGCTATACAAGTTTGCCACATAGGAAACTATTAGGTGCTTATTGGCCCGTAATAATGAGGCAGGTTATGAATACGCTATTTATTATTTGAGTAGGAATTTGGAACCAACAGAAAAGAAGTACATTTCTATTATGAATCTATTATTGGTGCTATATTTTTTTTTGCTCAAAATTAAGGCATTATTTGCTTTAAAATAGATTTTGCATTATTTTGTTAGCTAACTCAATGAAATATATATTAAATAAAATAGAAATCTCGAGGAGCATTGGGAAATGTTTTATGACTTATAAATTTTAAGTTGGTATATGACCCTCGGAAGTTAGTCAAAGATCAAGCATAAGTTTACTTCTTAGAAAACCACCCAATTATAGAAGTATAACAGGATATGGATCATTTAGTACTTGTGAAAAGAAGCCACAGGAATAAACATTTGACGACTCTATTATGAAAACGTTGGTTGGAATTGGGATCGTTATTGGTGCACCAAATGGGAAAAAATTCTTCTTTCTCTTAAGATGAACTACTTATGCTTTAATAATTCAGCTAAATATGAGGGCCTAATAGTTGGACTAAAACTTCTAGTAGATCATATAGTTAAAGAAGTTCTCATTATGGGAGATTATCAACTGGTATTACAACAGGTGATAGGATAACATAAGTACATAAGTTTGACTTTATCGTCACATTATACCATTACTATTCAATTATTTGAATTTTTTTATGAAATAAAATTCCAACGTATTCCTTAAGGAGAAAATTAGGAGGCAATAAAATTTCTTAAATGCTTATGTGTTAAGAATGTCTGAGAAGTTAGTTCATAAATGTGTTGTTATATAATAAAAATATCATTTGTCTATCTGTAAAAGGGGAATTTCCTTAGAAGTTCTCGCATTAATAAAGAAGTCACTCAGGATTAGAGGGGGGAAATCAATAAATTTTTGGAGAACCCCGATTAGAAGGTGCTTTCAAAATTAAACTACAAGTAGTTGACTTTGTATTGATTGAAGGAGTCTAATTTTAGTAAGGTAGTGGTGGACTTCTTTTAAGATGCCTTGGGATGTTAGAGGCATTACCAGTAATGAAATAAGTTCATAAGGGGGTATAGAAAGCACATCTGTCTAGTATTAAAATGAGGTGGCTCATAAAACATCATGGTTTCTACTGGCCTTTAATATAGAATGATTATATATCCTATAAAAAGGTTATCAACAATGTCAAAAACAAATGAGGATACAAAAAATTCTTGCTTGTAATTTATAGTATATAATTAGGACATGGTTGTTAATAGATTACGCTATTGATCTTAATGGGAAAATAAACCCAGCCTCTTTTAAAGGTCATAATTTGATTGTATTAGCAGTGGATTATTTTACTAAATAGGTGGTTGCTCAAACTATGAAGAAGGTTAAATAGACCGATGTAGTGAAGGTTATTAAGGAAAAAATAATTCATCAAATTATGATTTTGTAATCAATAATAAGTGACTAGGGACTGTGTTTACTGGCCAAGAAGTCAAATATTTTTCTATAGGCTCTAACATACAATTACTAAATTTGAATCCTTACTAAATTCAAGTTAATGGACAAGTCCAAGTATCAAATAAAGTAATCATTAAAATACTAGAAAATATGTTAGAGGAGAATCCTAGAGATTGATATATGATTTTATCTGAGACCTTATAGGAATCAAACTTCTAAACGCACTGTAATAAGAGTCAGCTTGGTTACTCTAACTTATGATAATGACGATGTTCCCCCGATCAAAGTAGTGATTCTATTTTTTAAAGTGGATAAACAAAATGCTTTAAAGACACTTGATTATTCAAATGGAACGATGATCGAATTAGAAGATGTAGATGAAGTTTGTTTTCAGGCTGTGAATAATATGGTTGCAAAAAAGATAAGGTGGTATAATGTTATAATAAAAGAGTTTATAATTAGGAATTTCAAGAAGGGATCTGGTATGGAAGTTGATTTTATCGCCTACAATGAAAGATAAAGAGGGAAAAATGGTTCCCTAATTAGGAGGGGCCATTTCGAATTCATAGGATTTTGAAAAGTACTGCCTATTACTTATCTAACCTACAAGGTGAACCTTATATACATTTTGTTAATGGAAAACATTTGAAACCTTATGTACCTGCTCTATGGGAGAGTTCAAAAATAAAGGAATAAGAGTAAAAATATCCAAATCAAATAATGAAAATTTTAAATAATCATCCAAGCAATAAAAAGTGAAATCTACATAGGCCAACCATTGGACAAAAAATTGTTTACAAACTGTAAAGAAGATTAAAGTTGATCCATATCAATAAACCAGATTTTGCCCTATTGTTTGATATATAAATCTTGATCTTTCTTAGCTAATATACTTGTTTACAAAGGTCGACTTCTTTCTTTTGTAACATCAGTGACTTCCTTATATCCTTAATCGTCTGTTTGACCTCATTGAATTCCTAGTTAAGCTACTTACTATCTTGCTTAAGAGTCTCATGTTTTTCTTTAATCAGTTTAGTGGCTCTTTCGTGCTCAGTAACTTGATCCTCTAAAAAGTCAAATTCATTCCTTAACTCATGAATTTGGGCTAGGAGGTTTTTACCTTTTGCTTCTTTTGCATTATAATTCATTTGATGCTTTAAGAAAGGCTTAGTTTTTTGGAATAGACAACTGGTCATGATAGGGGTTCTAAAAAAAAGCAAAATTTTTTAACTTTTGCCTAGAAGTCCTATAACAATATATGACTAGGTTATCAAACTAATGTAGGATAACATGCTTAGGAAGGGGCTACGTCAAATTTCAATCAAAAATTGTAATTCCTACTGCATTGTGAGCTTTAGGGACTCCTTAACTCTTGTTAGCTCCTCAAAATTAATTTTTGGCACAACATTGGAGGGATTGTCAAGATAAACATCTACGAAGCTTAAATTAAAGGCTTCTTCTGAGGGTGTTGTTTTTGTCCAAACATCTCTTACTTGCAAGTTATATATGAATTTGTTATAGATTTGGATGATTTTTGTAAAGAATGAAAGGAGTTGTGGTCTTTGGTTTTGGACAAATTCTAGCTCTTCCAGATTTTGATTCATGGGAAAGGGAAAGAAATGATAGGTCTAATTTTGGGTCATCCATGAAAGAAAAATTAAATGTGTGAATTTATGGTGAGAATAAATTAGAAGAAGTTAGGAAAATTGAGATACCATCAGTGATGTCCTCCATAATCTTCTTAGGAGTGGAAGAAGTCTCTTCTATAGGGGTGTTGTCTTCAGTAACTAGTTCAATAATTTTAGTTTCTTCAAATAGCTTGGTGGTTGAATGGGTCGAATTTCTAGTTAATTTTTTGGGAAATAGTGCCTTGGCCTTCTTGGAGCTTGTAGTAGATATAAACTTCTCTTTAAATTTTGTATTAACAATAGGGTATGTAGCCACTGTTTCTTCCTTCTGGAAAGTAGTTTCCTCTTTTCTACCTTCAACATATAGAATTTAAAATATGTGGCATTAAAAGTTAATTGTAGAAATAAAAATTAAATAATCTTAAACTAGAAGGAGTACCTTTAAAGATGGCAGAATTTGAACGGGGAACCAATTTTTGGTGGTTTTTTTTACCACCAAAGGTGGTAGGCTTTTGTATTAGCAATATTTACTATAAAGATTTTACACTTTAGGACGAAACAAGCTCAAATATTTCTTAAAGGAATTTATCATTAATACCATTAGCTTCGAACGCGAATCCTATTTGGTAGTCTAGAAGATGAACAATATTAGGAGTTGTTAAGAAAATACTAAGATGTAGGCTCCAAAGATAAGGTAGATATACCTCAAAGCTTAAGGTCATAATAGAAGGAATAGGCTTTAGAGCCTTTTCACTACCTACTGCGAAAACCATTGGGTTGGTGTAAGCAAAGAAGAGTTTTTGGTAAACAGTTAAATAAGAAGATTTAAAAGTCCTAAATTTTTTTAGCCAATAAGGCCTTTCAAAAAAGTTTTCAAAAGGGTTGAGTTGATCCATTGACCTAGACTTTAAAAATAGTAGACAACTAAAGATATCCTTAGTAGATTTGCTACACAAATTTGTAGAAAGATGAAGGCCAAAAAAAAGTCTAAAAATCTAGGCTCTATAAAAGTAAGGCCTTCTTTGTCCTTAAGCTCTAGAAAATAGGCAAATGTCCAGAATTCAACCAACCATATACGCAAATATATCCCCAAAGTAACTATTAATTAATCTAGAGTAAGAAGAGTATTTAAAGATACTGAGGTCCAAACCGATAGTTTCCTCAACTAAACATATAAAATCCTCCCTCACAATAGGTAAAACAATAAGAAAGAAAACATCTTTGAGTGAAATGAAGTAATGCCTAAAAAGAAAGCTAAATGAATTATAAGATAATGAATGATATAGATACAGAGGAATTTATAGCAAAATAGGCAAACCCTAGGGCATCAATAGAAATTTATAATTTAAAATTTAAATGGATTATATCTTTTAACTTCCGTGTGGTGTCTTCTGTATAAGTCTCGTTATCCACTTCTGTTGACGGATTAGCAGTCATTTGATTGTGTATTCTTATATATGTTAGATTTTAAAATAAACAAAATGATGTTTTGAACTGAAGGGGTTGTGCCTTCTTTCATACTCAGTTATGTTAACTATGCAATTGTTCTAAAATTTAAATATCTACTTATGCTATAACTTAATTCAGTATGATTAATTGTCAAATTATGCATAGTTTAGTTATTATACACTAAGCAATAGACAAGGAGTTGGGAGTTTTAAACATATGAGAATCTTGATATAATCTTTGTGCCCAACATTCCCTCTTAAAGGATTCCTTTAAGGGTTATATAAAGATCATCCTAATGATGTTTCTGGGCTTCTTCTTCTAGCTGATTCTCTTTGGTTCCTAAGCTTTACAAAATCGCCAATCAATAAATGAAAATTTGATTAATGGTCTTGCACTAATTTTATATTGCACTAATTTTATAGAAGGGTAGAAGGTCTTTAGGGCCATATATTTGGTATGTTTCAACCAAATATATAGGGGCAATTGTTGATATCCTAAGAAGAATTCAACCTATTTGGCCTAAAAGTGAAAAAGGGTTGGAATGCTAGAAGTCTTAGAGGTCAATTTCCTAAAGAATTTTAATCAAGAAAAATGGTAAAGAAATCCAGAATGTGGGAGGTAAGATGGTTAAGACACAATGATCGTGCAATGGAAAGTTAGTCATTATGTGGGCACGATAAGGGAAAATTGAGTGTTAAGAAGTTACAAGATAACTTCTTCAAGGAGTTACACCTAGGAAAAAGTATAAATACATCAGTAGTGAACATAGTCAAACACACATAGACAGATAATCACACAATAAAAATAGAAAAAATAACCAAACTTTATGATTACTTCAAATTCTTTTTATATTTTGTACTTTTGTTTTGCCTAAATCAAATCATCTCTTTAGTTCAAATCTTATTTCAACACTCTTTAACATTATCGTAGCCTAGAATTCTATTATCTAAGTTTTCCAAGCCCACTTATATCACTGATAAGAAGTTAGGTATTCCAAGGATGATCATATAAGCAACCAACATTAAATTAAATGTAACTTTTAATGAGGTTGTTTAATTAATTTGTTAAATTTTAATTTAATTTCTTAAAAATGTTAGATGACTTATTTTCATATTTAATCTAATATTTGATAGTTTCAATATATTTAATATATGTGGATAGACTTTTGGGGATTTTAAATTACATAAATTTAAGAAATTTTGTTTATGTTTTAATTTTGGTAAAATTTTAGAACAATTTACAATTTTAGAATATTGCAAAAAAAAATTTACGCTTTTTATAAAAGTATCCTCAATAACTAGAAGATTTTCTATTTATAAGAAAATGAGGAAGTTGAACATTTAATATAAGCCATCACATGATATGTTCATATTAATCACTTTCCTCTCACACGGATAGAAAAATATTGTTATAATGCTAGGATACATTATTGTTTTGTTGAAACCTTATACACTACATTAAAAAAGGGATTTAATAATGAGAATTTTTGTCATTATAAATATATTTTTGTCTAAAAATTTTTATAGTGGGAAAAACTTCTCTAGTATAATAATAACGTAATATGTTACTTCTAACACATTTGAAACATAACAATATTTATAGTGGGAAAAACTTCTCTAGTATAATAATAACTTAATATGTTACTTATAACACATTTGAAACATAACAATTGGGTTAAGTACAAAAAATAAAAGAAATAATTTTATTTGACCTCATACCATTGACAAACATAATAAGGATTAAGAATAAATACACAATTAAGTTTTAAATCTTCACAAATTTTAGAAAGTTCTATAAAAATACATGTAAGGTGAGTACTAATTCTAATGCAGTAACACTTTGTTTCACAATAAGTGAAACAAATATAGGTAAGAAATTAAGTTGATCAATTAAATGGGAGCAATGAAATAAGTTTTTCCATGTAAATCTTGTTTGTGTATGCCTTATAGCTAATCATCCGGTTGTAGATTTTGTGACATAAGTAATTAAAGATACTATTTATCTTTATATATTTTGTTAATTATATTTTATATTTTAATATTAAAGGTAAAATATTTGAAATATTTTCCGTATACGAGATTATAATTAGGATAATTAATTTGTATTTATACATTATTCCTAAATTATTCCTAATTATAGTTTCTCCAAGACGGGATATTGATGAAAAGGTAAAACTAGTACACATTATATTTCTTTCTTATGAAGAAAGTAATTGATCTCATAAATTAATGTATGAAGATACTTAAACAAATATGTAGATGCTTACCAAAGAATAAGTTCATTGACCCAATTATAAGGATCCCAATGAAATATTACTTATATGTCTTCATATTTCCACATTATGATAATCATATAATTGATTTTTAGACTTGAGATTACTAAAATATCTTATATAGGGATTATTAAATTTTGATAATACTTATGTCCTATTATATTTAATGTAGCTCATTCGGTAGTATTTGGATATAGTATGAACTATATGGAAAAAGTTGAGCAAGTCAGTATAAGATTTGTTATTTTAAAGTAATTAGAGATAATATTCTGTTGTTCGTAGTTAGTTGTGAATTAAGGAATTCTTTGACCAGAACGAATTGATATTTAAAAAAGATATTTTATAAATATCACATTACTAATTAACAAGAATTAAAAAAATTGGATTTAAAAGAATATACACTATATCTATACTCTCTATCCAATTAGAACATTACATAACTAAAGGTTTAAATTATACATCATAACTATGGATAGACAGTTTGAGTTAAACCATTTTGACATTCCTAATATTTAGATGGCCATGATATGTTACTAGATGTTAATCTTAACTGTGATTATAAATTGATTTAATTTGAGAATTAAAAATAAATTTAAAACTATTTTAATTTATCTAATTCTAATTATAAATTATAGTTTATAATCATTGTTAATATATTAAAAACTTTATTTTTCGCATAAAAGATCTAATAAAAAGTGAAAAATTAAATATAAATTAAGTTAAACTTAATTGTGAGGTTTGAAAAACATCAAAAATAAAAAATGAGATATTAGATTTATTAAAAATAAATTGTAATTGTAGTTAAAGCTAGAGCTAGAGTTAGATTTAAAATTAGGCTTTGATTATAATTAAAAAATTTTAATTTTAATAAGAAAGAAATCCTAGTGTCTTTTTTTTCCATAAATAGGAAAAAGATATAAGGGAGTTGGCACTCTTACCTTTTCCTCCCAAACGTTAAGTTCTTTTTCTGTATTCTATGGATGTTATTATAAGCTCGACATATTGATAACTTGAAGTTAACATTTTTAGAATAAAAAAATTATACAAAAATTAGACTAAGATATATTTCAATATTTTTATTTATTATTCGTATTTTGTAAGTTATTCAATTAAAGAGTTATAATTGAAAATTTATAAAAATTATTATTTTGTTGCACCTTATTAGATCATGGTTAGTTTGACAATAATGAAATTAAGGCTTACAATTTTTTTTAAAGTTTGCATAACATTAATTAAGGAATTAATAATTAAGATTTTTTAATTTTGTAAAAAATTTCAAGAAAACATTGTTGTGTTTAACTGTTTATCCATTGCATGATTCTCTTTTGTATTTCCTAAAAATTGAGTCACGCCTCTAAACTGTACTTGAAGCTTGCCATGTTTTTTTTTTGTTTACGAAGGAAAAGTAAAACACAGCTTATGCTAACTCCCGCATAGCGCTGTGGTGCATAGCTCCTTGCTTGTCCCATTGAATGATCGCCAGGACTGGCAGTGGAGGCTCCTGAAGAATGTGGACGCTAGGACACCGTTGAACGGCAATGTCGGCCAGTAGATTCGCGCACTGATTTCCTTCACGGTTTATGTACTGGAGTTGCACCTCCCAGTCTAGGTGGAGCAAACCATGGGTACCTGCCAACAAAAAATGAGTGATGTCAGTTTCGAAAAGATCCATAGTTGGGGGAGCCGAAAGCCAGTGGATGACTTCCAAGGCATCCATTTCTAGTATGATCTTGCGATACCCTAGGGACCGCACTAACTTGAGGCCCGAGTGGACACCCCAGAGTTCGGCTGTTAAAGTCGAGCTACTACCAATGTTCTGTAGAAATCCTCCACACCATTGTCCATGACAGTCGCGAAGTATTCCCCCAGTTTTAGCGACTTGGAGCCCTGATTTGAAGGCTCCATCCGTATTGAATTTGACCTAGTCCGCTAGCGACTTATTCCAGCCCACTGGATTGCCTACTTGGAGCCCCCGGTCTGAAGCCACACAACATTCCAAGTCTCTCGTGCTAACTATCCACTTCACGTAATCCAGGACTAGTTTTGGTCCTTCGTCTGGCCAAACAAATTCTTCATAAAAAAGACTCTTGTTTTGCCAAGTCCAGAGCATCCAACAAGCGACCCCAAAAATGGTAGACCAACCCCCGTGCTCTTCCTGGGAGGTCTTCAGCAGGTTGGATGGCACCTAGACCTCCATGTCTTGATGGAAAAATGCCTAATCGACTGCCTCCGCGGGAAATTTCCTCCAAAAGGAGCGTACCCATGGATAGTCCCTGACAACATGTAAAGTGGACTCTGCCTGATCGCAGATATGGCAACGACTATCAGTCGCTATATGTCGCTTCACTCACTGAGTGTTTGTCAGGAGTTTTTCCTTGGTCATGAGCCAAAGGAAGGTTCTGATCCGCTGAGGGCCCGCCCACCGCCTAATTGAAGATTTCATATGTTTCCATATGTTATTGGCCAAACTTTGTCTTTATCATAGCAACTAGACCCTAAAAAAAGCTTATTCATCCAATTTGTTTTTATTAAATCAATATTGAATTAAAGATAATTTATATTTAATTAAAACCAAAAGAACCTTAATAAAGGTTAGTAACATAACTTCATTGTTAAATGTTCTTAAAATAGATGAGGTCTATTCTTATTCCTTAGACAAAAGAGTTAATTAGTCATAAATTAAATTTATAAATAAATTAATACTTACTTTTAAATCATTAAATATTTTAAAATATAAAAATATAATCTTATGTTTACTTTAATCTTAATACATGCAATTAAAAAAGAAACAAAGTACAATATGCATGTGCTTAGGATATTCATAAAATCAACGTTTGTCGTATTAGATTGATTGGTGGTAATAAGGATTTACATAAAAAATTACAAACTTTGTTAGCTCTTTTTTGTATTTGATTGGAACACTTCACTTTTAGAAAATAATGATAAGAAGTGGATTAGATATTTAGATGTGAAGGAAAAGAGTTCCCAATTATTTCATCCTTTAGCTTAAAATAAAAGTGAAATAACATAGCAACCGAGTTTTTATATACATATTTTGAAAACCCTAAACTTTTTCTTTAGAGTAAGCGGACACGTTTAGTAGAAAACTCAACTTTCCCTTTTGATAAATCTTGACTTTTCCTTATCTCTCATTCGGAAATCACTTGCCTTCCCTTATCTCCTATTAAAATCTTTTAGCCTTCTTTGATTTCTCTCATGGAGCTCGACGTTCATCTTTTTCATTAGTAGGTCCGACGGTTGAGTGTGGCATGGTATGTCTTTTTTATAGAGTTGAATATAAAAGAGAAGAAAAAGAAAAGGTTTTGCCATAAAACACTCACACATGTTGTTGCGCTTTACATATCCTTTCAATGTATCTTAGATGTCCACACTTGTTGCATCTTACATCTGACTTCTACTAGCACTTGTATTGTGGATGATTTGTTTTCTTACAGTACAAACATGGTGGGAATCTCTGAGCATTATTGTTATTAATCCTCTTTTTGTTGTAAGACTTTACTGGAAAAGCACCTTCTACGGTTCCTTCTTGCCTCATGAGTCTCGTTTGTTCTTGTGCCTATAACGCACTTAACAATTCTGCCAAACTGACTTTTGCCAAATCCTTTAAGTTTTCAAGTAATGAAATTATAGCCTTAAATCTTTCGGGGATGGTTACTAGAATTTTTTGAACTATTCTAGAATCATCACAATGAGTTTGTTGGAGTAATCTTAGATCGTTTCTGACTCCTTCATTTTTCGTATCTCATATTCTCTGATCAAATTGAGCATTTGCATTGCTTTGATTCTTTCGTTCCCAGCATATTCCTCCTTTAAGAAATCCCAAATTTCTTTGCTCGTCTTGAGCGTTATGATTCTGGAAAAAATTGTTGGTGTGACTACTAAAAACAAGCAAACTTTTGCTTTGGACTTTCTCTATTGTTAGACTATTTAATGTCCCATGTGACTTATAGATTTGAGTCCTATGAAAAGCACCCAGATTATGGTTATTGGGCCTTAAATAATAGATCTAAAATGGGTCAAAGATCCTTTTCCTCTCTCTTTCAATTGCTAAATGACATGTCGGTTGGTGATGCTAGATAAGTTGAAAAAACTTATTGAATAGATGATTCTGAACCATTGAGGAAGTCGTTAAAAGGAAGAAGAAGATAGGAAATAAAAAAATTCTTTCAAGGAAATCGACATCTTACAAAAAACAGTCATGGATATAGGTACATATAAAATCATTCGATCCATAAATTTCTTACAATTGGTATCATAGCCATGGGTATTGCATTATTGTTGTCTACCATACACCATGGTTGTTTGTGCCTTTTGCGATGATAATGATGCATGATTTATTATTTACCGTGTATGAATCTGTATAGAGCACGGTATTGCATAATTTATTTTCTACCATGTCGTTTTCGCATGATGGTTTTGTATGGACGGTGTGTTGAATTATTTCTGTTGGTTTAAAAGATGTTGCATTGCCATGAAAGTCTTGACGAAATGTATGGATTGTTGTAAATTTTCTAGAAATGAAAAACAAAAGGGCAATTATTATACGAATTTCTGTTATGGTTTAGATTAAGTGAAATGCACAGTAAAGAGAACCCCAAATTACAAAATCAAAAGGTAAGGCTTGGGATGTGTTATGGGTTAGAGAGAATCGAAAGAACAAAAGGCTGGAATGGTTTTTGGTATGAAGAGAAACCAAAAACAAGAGATGCCTTGGTAAGGCTTGGGGTGGTTTGTGGTATAAAGAGGAAGAGAAACCAAAGCAACGTAGGAAGAATAAAAAAAAATTACAGCAATATTGAAGAAGACGATGATGCAGTGTTTGGCGCATACACTGCGTAATTCTACAATGTCTGGCACGTGAAGAGCACACGCCAAACGAAGCTTCACTAGATGCAGGAATTGGCGCGCGTTGTGTTTGTATCAGCAGACGCTGCTGCACGCACCAGACGGGCTTTTAGGCCCAAAAATCAGATTATGGACTAATTTTTTGGGCCTTTGGGCCATTAAGGGACAACATAGGGTTAGCAAATATTTATGGACTTCAACCCTAAGTAAAAACAATATTTTGATGGAAAATAATGGATTATTTAATTCATAATTGATTTATACATAATACAATTTTGGAAATTAGTGCCATATTATATATTTCTTTAGTACTTTGAATATTTTATATTATGTAATAGTTGGAATTAA
>JAOQMP010000001.1:23265577-23301234 GCA_027563575.1 Erythroxylum pedicellare
ATGTAACAATTCTGAAAAATGGTTCAATGCTATGAAAGAAGAGTTGAAATCAATGGATGATAACAATGTCTGGGAATCAGTTAAGTTGCCAAAAGGTGCAAAACAAGTGGGTTGTAAATGGATTTTTAAGACCAAATGTGACTCACAAGGCAACATTGAAAGGTATAAAGCCAGACTTGTTGCCAAAGGTTACACTCAAGAAGATATATTGACTATAAAGAGACCTTCTCTCTAGTTTCAAAGAAGGATTCTTTAAGAATTGTTATGGCGTTGATGGCTCATTATGATTTAGAGCTTCACCAAATGGACGTAAAGACCGCATTTCTAAATGGTGACTTAGAAGAAGAAGTATTTATAGATCAACCGGAAGGTTTTGTAACCACAGGAAAGGAACGATTACTATGTAAATTAAAGAAGTCAATATATAGACTAAAGCAAGCTTCCCGACAATGGTATCTTAAGTTTAATGATATCATTATGTCTTGTGGTTTTGTAGAAAACACCATTGATCAGTGTATCTATATGAAGGTTAGTGGGAGCAAGTTCATTATATTAGTCCTATATGTTGACGATATCCTTCTTGTGCGAATAATGTTATTTTGTTACATGATGTAAAATATTTTCCTTCTAATAATTTCAAAATGAAAGATATGGGTGAGACATCCTATGTGATAGGAATAGAAATATTCCGGGATAAATCACAAGGATTGTTAGAATTGTCTAAAAAAGGTTATGTCGAGAAAGTATTAGAAAGATTTCAAATAGAAAAATGATCCGCAGGGATAGTTCCAATTCAGAAAGGGGACAAATTTAGTCTAATGCAATGTCCGCGAAATGATTTGGGACGTAAGGACATGGAGTCTATTCCTTATGCATCAGTAGTTGGGAGCTTAATGTATGCTCAAACATGTACTAAGCTAGATATCAGTTTTGCTGTTGGAATGCTAGGATGATATCAAAGCAATCCTAGAATGGACCACTGGAAAGCTGCAAAAAAAGTCCTTAGATACTTACAAGGCACCAAGGACTATATGCTTACATATAAAAAAGCAACCTATCTTGAAGTGATAGGATACTCAGATTCAAACTATGTCGGTTGTATAAACTCACGGAAATCTACATTCGGTTACATGTTCTTATTAGCTGGAGGAGCAGTTTCGTGGAAAAGTGGAAAGCAATCCGTCATTGCTACTTCCACTATGGAGGCTAAATTTGTGGCATGCTTTGAGGCCACGGTTCATGGATTATGGTTGTGTAACTTTATCTTAGGTCTTGGTCTTATCGACAGTATTACTAGACCGTTAAAAATTTATTATGATAATTCTGCAGTCGTATTTTTCTCTAAAAATGAAAAATATTCAAAGTGTGCGAAACACATAGATTTGAAGTATTTGTCTGTGAAAGAAGAAGTGAAAAAACATAAAGTGTCAATTGAGCATATTGGTACCGATCTAATAATAGTGGATCTGTTAACGAAAGGCTTACCGTGCAAAATATTTATAGGCCATGTTGAACGGATGGATAGATAAGTCCTTATTATTCTGACATGTATATATACATATCATTGGTTTGCTCGAATTGTTATAACACTTGTGAATTCAATTATAGTCATATGTTTTTGCTCACTTAATGGTTATCCATATTATGTTGTATACAATAATTATTATTTGTGAACCCACTTAAAGATTGTTGAGTTGAGTTGAGTATGTGATACATGGAAGAAATCAGGTTATATAACTTATGACCACCATGATCCCATCAGCTTAATTCAATTAAGGATGACTTGATTGATTCAATGTATTGTGTGCACTTAAAGCTGTTAGATCACCAAGTCGTAACATGGACCAAATGGGAGATTGTTAAACTATTTAACGTCTTATGCGACTTATAGGTTTGAGTCCCATGAAAAGCACCCAAGATAATGGTTATTAGGTATTAAATAATGGATCTCAAATGGGTCAAAGACCCTTTTCCTCTCTCTTCCAATTACCAAACAATATGTTGATTGGTGATGCTATATAAGTTGAAAAAACTTATTGAATAGATGATCCTGAACCACTGAGGAAGTCACTAAAAGGAAGAAGAAGATAGGAAATAAAAAATTCTTTTAAGGAAATCAACATCTTACAAAAAACAGTCATGGATACAGGTACGTACAAAATCATTCGATCCATAAATTTCTTACATCTATTTTTTTCTTTGTGGATTTTGATTTGAGCCGCCGTTGGATTTACAGGCAAGTCCGGAATGTCGTAATCTTCATCTACAGCTTCCCACAAGTCATTCACTTTAAGGAAGGCCTCCAATCGAACAGCCCAACTTAGATAATTTCTACCATCAAACACTTGCAGAGTAATAGTAGTGAATGATGATTCTGAATCCATTCATATGTGGTTTTTGATTTGTAGTGAAGGAAGGCATAGAATGAGTTATGAGTTATAAGTTTGTAGGTTTAGAGGTCCCTTAAAATCAAGAGAACTCTGATAACACTTTGTTGGTTTATTTAGGAAGAGATATATATAGAGTCTTCTCCATACATATCTCTTCCTAAAATAAACCAACATAGTAGAATGGTGGTGACTACGGGCAGTGGTGTGATGATAATGGGTGACTAGCGAGGTGGCATCGATGAACGTTGGAGTGAGGGAGAACATTGAAAATGGATAGAGAAGAGAGAGATGAAAATGGCGTGGAGTTTGTTGTGAATTGTTTTGTTTTTGTTTTTTTTTTTGCAATTTAGTCCTTGAAAATTTAAAAGTTTACTACATTAGTTGATACTAGACAAAAAGCTCAGTACTATTTTCAAAAGTTTACTATATTAGTTGATACCAGACAAAAAATTCGGTATTGGCCAGTAATGATGGTCAATATTAAAGGCATTGATTTCATACCATTTTCGTGTCGATACCGATCGGTATGATAAAAAACTCATATCTTTGTTTCTATCTCTCAACTTATTTTATTCTTAGTTAAAAAGAAATGTAAGCTACCTTAAATACTATCTCATGTAATCAACACATTACATATACATACATCAATACACCTACATACATCATTACACCACTTTTGGACTAAATCCAACCAAAGCACCCATTTAATCCCACAATTAACACTATGGATATTATTCCCCCTATCAACAACCATTCCTATCAATTCATGAGGCCTCAAGTCAGGTGCTCCTATGGCTTTAATTCTACCTTCCAATCCTATTATAAAAATTACAGTTGCAACACAAAGTATAATACCAAATGTTAGCACGTTATCACCACGATTTACGAGCTTATGGAACATCTATCTAAATAATCAAGCAATCTTATGGAATGACCAACAACATTGACTGCTTGACTGAGATCTAGAGATTGGCGTTGGATGAGGTGACGGGTGATAACGACATGACAAAAGGAGAAGAGGAAGAGCGAGATGGCAAAACTAAATGACAGGAGAGATATGAGCCTAAGATGGTAAGAGGAAGAGAGTAGACAGAGACAACGACAACACAGGAGTGACAGGCTAATGTTACAATAGTGGAGGTGACAAGTGATAACGATGAAGAAGTGCAAGATGACAAGGTGTAAGGAGGAGAGGAGAGTGAGACGACGGTAACAAAATGGTAACAAAGACAACACAACAGTGAAGATCGGTGGTGAGATGACATGACATGACAGTGAAGAGAAAACGTGACGACAGTCTGACTGGAGGACGAAGAGCCAACATGTCAGGAGGAGTTTTGGCTTTTAAGTGAGTTAGTATAAAAAATGTATTTATCACAATTTTATAAATATTGATATATGATTTAGTTTCAGTACAGTACTATATTGATACCGGTCAATATCGAGTACCGTTTTAGGTAATTTTTAAAATTTATAAAATTTATCTCAATTTTTTAATTACATTACAAGAAAATAATGAATTGGCGACAGAAAATTAATGACGGAGTACAAACCGTTGCAAATTACTGACGATTTTTATGTTTCTGTCGACAAAGTTGACGAAGAAATACTTGTCGGTAAATAAGGTGGGAATTGTTTGTGGACTGAAATAGTTTTGATTTTACCGATGGAAATATCCCATCAGCAAATTCTGTCGGTAAAAGTTAAACCTATACATGGTCGTCTACTTCCACTTGAACATTATTAACTTCAAAGAAAACAACAATGTCATTTTTTTAACATTAAAACAGACCCACCTGTCCCTCCATCGCTCCTTTCTTCTTCCTCCCCACTGCATCTTCTCCTCCGGTGATTTCTGCTCTCCCATTCGTCGTGTGTCATCGATGTTGTGGTCATATCCTGCTGCATCCGAAGCTCGTCCTCTTCTCTGACCATTGTTGCATTTTCTTGGAGGTCTACATGTTTACCGTGGATGTTTGTGTAATTTGATTTGTTTGTGTGCTTGACTTGTTTCATATGTTTTAGTGTTTTGTGAATGGATAAGAACATTAAGGTAGAAATGTTAGTGATAAAAGAGAAAAAAAATGTGAATTTGGTTGTGATGTTAGGATGATTGCTTGAAGCCTAGAAAGTATTTGATGAAATGCCTCTTGTTTGAAAATTAGTATTTGTGTGAAGAACTTTATTTGTTTAAATGTACCATGTTATCAAGATTTTTAATTAGCTTATGTAACATTTGATGCTTGTGTATAACTTGGAAAAATGTTAATCACGATATATATTTCACCCATCTAAGTGGCTACTAAGGTCTTTAAAGCTTTTGTAAATTTGAGAGTTTAAAATAAGTGACATTATAAGTGTGTTAACAAGTAAAAAAATTAAAAGTGAAAATGTCTTAGATTTTTCAGTTTTACATTAGGCTTTAAGAAATGACAATGATACCTTAAGTTGTATCATAAAGCTTAAAAAGAAAGAACAAGTATGAAGTGATAATTTAATGCTTGAAAATAAATGAAATTCGATTTTATTTAATTATCAAAGATAACTAAAAATAAACCTGAATGAAATAATCTCAAACAAAACAAACCAATACGAAAAATGAAACTACTCATAAAATAGTTGATATATTTAGTAAACAAAAAAAATGCATTCATATGGAACAAGGCAAGACAAGTTTTCTAAATTTAGATATTTAGGCTTGATGCTTTAAAGGCGATAAAAGCTTGAGAGATTTTTTAAACATTTTAAGTGGCCTATCATAATTTGACTCCTTTCCTGGATTCCAAATATGTTTTATTATTTTATAAAAGTTCTTTTCTTATGCCATTTTATTAGGAAATGATCCATCCTTGCAGTTCACTCTCAACCTTGATAACAAAGAGGATTGGAAATTGATTTTGATAATAAAGTCTCTATCAATCAAATTTAAGGGAAGATGATAAAAACCTAAGGATAGTACCTATAGAACTTTCCAAATACACAATCCACACATCCCTCATCCAGGTTTTATCAAAATCAAGATCATCAATATATACATCTCTACTAAACTCAGAACCCATAATTCGGTATGCATAATACTCAATAATGCATGTATCTGAGAAAATGTATTAACTACTATATTTTCCCTAACCTACCTTTACTTAGCACATAAGGAAAAGTCTCAATAAACTTTATACAGTTGTTTTGTTTCTTATTCAGCTTAATTTGACCTTGGCTATATTTCAAAAACTCATAGTCCATATGTATCAGAACTCTTTAGTGTATAAGTAATGTTGCTAAGTCTCTGAGGCTCTCACCAATGTATATATATTTGTATTTTGAGTTAAGGCAATTAAAAGTTAGTCCATTAAGCTTATCACTAAATTATGATATCAATTTTTTATTTTTATCAAAATAGATTGAATTCCTACACCTGAAGCATCATACTTCCCTCAAAGCTGTTGAAAAAGTTAGATAAAGCAAACAAAGGAGTTAGACTGAACTTTGTTGCATTTTTAATATATTAAAGACTCTCTTTTTCTATTTACTTCACTTAAATCCTACACATTTTTTTTACTATCTCTGTTAAAGGTGCATTGATTATGCTAAAGTGTTTAATAATAACCAATTAAAACTAGCCAACCTATAGAAAGTCTTATCATCACTAACAAATTTCGGTGTTGACGACTCTTTAATAGCTCTCACTTTCTCCATGTCTACCTTTTATTCTTTTTTCACTTACCACATAACTAAGAAATAATAACCTAATTACTACAAAAGTACACTTCTTGAAATTTTGCATACAACTTTTATTGCTTAAGCACATGTAAAACCTTTTCTAAATGCTCAACATGTTCATCTAAGATCTAAATTTATAGATAAGAATATCATCAAAGTACATAATGACAAAATTACCTAAAACCTCATGCTAAACATGATAGTTCTTCGACCTTATGAAAGTGCTAGGTGTATTAGTCAAATCGAAAGACATTAGTATCCATTCATACAATTCATGTTTAGATTTAAAGGTAGCTTTTCATCCATCTCCTTCTGTAATGGTAATTTCTTTTATGCCTAGATTTTAAATCAATCTTTGAGAATAAACATATATCAAATATCTCATCAAGCATATCAACTAATCGAAAAATATAGTATATAAATTGTACAACGATTTTGTTGATAGTGCAATAATCCAACATATTCTCCATTATCCATACTTCATTGATACTAATAACATAGGAACAAAACATAAGCTTAAGCTTCCTCTCACATTCTCCAATAGTTCATCTACTCTTATACATTTCTTTTGTCTAAACCAAGTTTATTATATACATTAGTCAGTTCGAAATCTAAGTTTTTCTCAATTTAGTACTGAATCCATCTCACAAGGCCTAATCTACTCAAAATATCCTCTTAAAAAATACTCAAATTTCTACCGAAAAATGCACAAAACTATTAGATAAAGTAGCATTAGCATCAATATCATAAGAAAGGAAAGATTTTTTATAAATAAGAAAAAGCATATAACGTTTGGCCAAGTATGCATCTCTCACATCCCTTTCTCAGACTACTAAACTTACACTTTATCTTTGTATTTTTCTCTTATTTTTTCTTTGGCAAAGTGTTTTAAGTTTACTCCAGTGTTTTCTTTGATTTCTTTTCCTTTAATTTCTCTTACTCACTCTGACAAATCTTGCATTGATCTTCATAAACTTTTTTTTAAGATAATAAAAGTAAGGGTGAACAATTTTTCATTCATGGTAAAAGAATATTTATTTTTATACTCATCATGAGTGGCTCTGCTGTCAAATTTCCTAAGATGACTCAAAACAAATGTATCTGGCTTGTATAGGAACCATATCGTACAACATTTTCATCCATATACCTCTCAATTGAGAAAGAAATCAGTAGTTATTTTCTTACGCCAACCATCCACTCTTATTCAACCATTGTAAGTATATGGTTTAAGGTTTCTCATAGTTGGTAGCCTTAACTTCTTTACCAACTCTATATTAGTTATATTCGCACAAGTTCTTCCATTTAAGATTATATTAAAGATCCAATCCTTAGTGTCACATCTAGTATGAAAGAGATTTTTTCATTACTCATTGCATCTTCCTCTGCCAAATGTAAGCTTAATGCCCTCTTGTTGACTAGCATCCTTCCCTTTTTAGGCCTCTTAAGGCACCATTGTCACTTACATCCTCTAAGATAGGGATATGATCATTCTCCACTTCTTTACACTTAGATACATACTCCATCCTTCCTCATAATCATCACTCTCTTATTAGGATATTCTCAAGCTATAGATATCCACCTCTTAACAACTTAAAGCACTTAATTTTTGCTTATCTCTCTCCTTGGTTACTCTATATTTAGGTTTTAGAGCTTTGTATTCCTTTTTACAATATGGCTTGCTCCATAATGAAGAACTTGCACTTTAAACACTAAAATAGTTAAAAGTTCTTCTTTTAGTTGTCTTTCTACCTTTATAACCATGTGCACTACCTCATCCAGCTCCATGTAATGGTATAACTAAAAAATATTATTTATTTCTAAATTTAGTTCATAAATGAAATAAGCCTTGTCTCTAAGTCTTCCTTTATATTCTTCCTAGTCATGGCTACCCCTATCTCCTTATAGTACTCTTCCATTCTTCTAAAACCTTAGTTGATATTTGCAACCTTACCGTATATATACATTTTATAGTATGAATTTGGCACAAAATATTTTCTCATCGCTATCTTTTTTAGTGAAGACAAGCATAGTTGATGTCCTACATTATAGCACTTATTCATCTATCCTTCTCTTGTCTTTCAATGATAAACAGAAGGATAGATTTCAATTAGTCAATTGTTTAATAACTACCACCTTTAAATCAATATTACTCACCACTAATGCTAACATGTTCAGTTTATATGACTGTTTTAATATATCTTGCTTTATAAAATGTGAACAAATATCCTTCTTGGTTGTAGGAACTCATTTGTTGGTAGTATTTCTATTTTGAAGGAGATTGAAGAGAAGCTTTAGCGGGTATTCAAATGATATTCATTTCCTTTCATTTTTGATAATGTCAACAATGATTTTGCACACATTTTAATCAAATTTTTATCAGTTTTTATATTTTTCATTCTAGTTTTGTCATCATCTTACCTTCACGTACTTCAGAAAGATCCTTCTATGTGTCAGTTAGGGTTAGTGATTTTGTTAATTACTACATTTTTTAACTTGGTTTAATTTGGGTATTTGTTTGTGGTTTAAACTTCCCATTTGAATTTGCTGCATTTTTTTATGTAAATGGCCTGCACCAACTAAAACTTGTTTGTAGTATGAACTTTGGTTAATCAATGAATTAATATAGGATGAGTTTAACTTACATTATAGTTCCAATTATGTTAATTATGTCAATCCGTTATTTCATATGATACTCTTTGAAATGATTAGCTACTCTTTACTTTTCATGTGTGAACTTTTACGCATATTTTTAAATTTGTACATGTTAAAATAATTTATTAAAATAAGTATTCATACTTTTATGAATACTTATTATATTTGGCACTAATACATATTTAATATCGGTTAGATATAAAACTTCAAACATTAATTCTCTTCTAACATATATGATTACAAACAAAAAAAATCGATCTTTAGTTTAAAAATAATTATGATCTCAACCTATAAACCTTAACCCATAACCTATGATGGAGCTCCCATGAGGCTTATTGGTGAAATATACCAGTAGCCTAGGAGTGATAACAAGAACTTATTCTCTTGATTCACAAGTCTTATGTTATATGTTTTGTAATCTTTGACAAACATGAATGATAGTAACTATGGAAGCACTATTTTAAATTAACAGTTTTGCAGAAATAAGTAATGTTTATAGATCTTGGATGTATAGACGATTAACACCTGATGGAGTGCAAACACATTCGTTTCCTTCCTATTGATGAAGTTAATGGGCATTTGCTGAGAAAAGGGTTTGTCCTCAATTATTTTGAGTGGACACAATATAGGGAACTGTTGATTTGTAGCACCTCAACGGGTAATCAAGCATAATCGTCTGTGAACTTAAATGAGTTTGTAGGGGGGATTGGATTTAGAACAAATTATGTGGATGGAAATAAAAATCCTTACATGCAAATGGTTTATGATGTAGCCAATTATGCCTTTAAGGAAAATATGGAAAATCTTGAAGAAGAACCAAACCCACATGCAAAACAGTTTTTTGACTTACTATAGTCAACTGATCAAGAATTATGGCTAAATTATGAGACAATGACCTAATTGTCTTCAATTGCTCGAATATTGAACATAAAGTCTGAAGGGCATATTTTGGACCATAGTTTTGATAAAATTCTAGAATGGTGTAATGAATCATAACATCCTAATCATACAATGGTTGATAGTTTTTATAATATGAAGAAACTTATTAAGGGTCTTGGTTTGCCTATTGAAAAGAATGATTGTTGCAAATTGGGATGTATGCTGTAATGGGGAGATGATGTGGAGTTATAAGAGTGCAAATTATATAGTCAATCTTGGTTCAAGCCTAGAAAGCGTTCTATGAAACAAAAATTAGTACCCTAGAAGTAGATGTATTATTTTCCACTAACTCCGAGACTTGAAAGACCATATGCTTATGATGTTACTACATCCCACATGTGATGGCATACTGAACACGAACAGGAAGATGGAATAATGAGTCATCCATCAAATGCACTAACATAGAAACATTTCAATGACACACATCTTAAGTTTGCAGCTGAAAGTTGAAATGTTAGGTTGGGATTGTAGACAGATGGATTCCAACCTTTTGGTCAATCTGACCAGTAATATTCATCATGGCCAATCATAATAACTCCTTATAATTTATCTCCATGGATTTGTATGAAAGACACATATATGTTCTTGATAGTGATTGTGCCAGGGCCTAGAAATCCAAAGCATAAAATTGATATTTTCTTACAACCATTGATATCTAAATTGCGACATCTTTAGGAATATAGTGTTTAGACATATGATGTGTCTCTGAAACAAAATTTTGTGTTGAGAATGGCTTTGATGTAGATCATTAGTGATTTTTCGGCATATTTCATGTTGTCTGGATGGAGCATAGCAAGAAAATTGGCTTGTTCTTATTGTGGAAATGAGTATGATGCGTTTTATCTTCCAAATAGGGGCAAACTGTGTTGATTTGACAATCACAAAAAATTTCTTCATCCAGATCATCCATTTAGACACAATAATCAAAAGTTCATTAAGAATAAGATGATAAAAACACCTCCTCCCCCTTACAAAGCTGGTGAACATATTTTATAGGAGGATGAGGAATTAAGCTTGCTGAAAGTTGCAGAATTTGAAGCTGATGAAGTAAATACAAGCATTAGTAAAAAAATTTGGTTAGAGGAAACAAAGCATCTTTTGGGATTTGCCATCTTGGAAAACTAATTTGATACGTTATAATCTAGATTTGATGCATATTGGAAAAAATATTGTTGACAATTTGTTCAATACCATAATGAACATTAAAGGGAGGAAAAAAGACAATACAAAATCACGAGCTGATTTGTAACTGTTTTGTAGAATGAATGAGTTACATAAGGATCTTCTCACTGGTAAATATCTGAAAGCATGTTACACTTTGGACAAAAAACAAAAGGAAATTTTGTGTGAATGGTTGAAAAGTCTAAAGTTTCCCGATGGTTATATTTCAAACTTGGTAAGGTGTGTGGACATAAGGAAGTACAAATTATTTGAGATGAAACGTGATGATTGTCTTGCGTTTATGCAAAGGCTAATTCCAATTGCATTTCGGGAGTTGCTACCGAATAAGGTTTGGTAAGTAATAATAGAAATAAGTTTGTTTTTCAAAAGTTTAACACTATCTGAAATCAAGTTGGCTGAAATGAAAAAACTAGAAAAGGAAATTCCAATAATTTTGTGCAAGTTAAAAGGGATTTTTCCTCCAAGCTTCTTTGACTGTATAGAGCATCTACCTGTGCATTTAGCACAAGAGACAAAACTAGCCGGTCTAGTTTAATATCGATGGATGTATCCATTTGAGAGGTAATTCAAATTCAAATTATTATAATTGAAGTAATAACATGTTTTAACTAGTAAATTGTTATAACCATATTCTCTAATATAGGTATTTGTATCACTTGAAGAAAAAATGTCAAAAACAAGGCTAGAGTTGAAGGTTGGATATGTAATGCTTATTTAGTGGAGGAAGCTAGTACATTTTGTTCACATTATTTTGAGTTGCATGTTCATATAAGAGAAAGAAAAGTTCCTCGTAATGACGATGGGGGAGGAACGAGTGATGCTGATGGTAACTTATCTATTTTCACATATCCTGGATGAACATATGGACATGCAACAAGTCAAATGTTAACATAGGAAGAAATTGAGGCTACCCATGGTTACATTTTATTGAACCATCAAGAGGTTCAACCTTTCATGCAGTAAGTTGGAAATGATTATTTTGGTTTTCAAATTTTGTGTCGTTCATAATTGCAATACATAATAATGTATTTAGATTATACGAGGAATTGTTACGTGAGATAATGTCGGACAGCACACAGGATGATATAAATAAAGAAGTTGGAAGACACTTTCCTTGATAGTTCGAGAGATATGTAAGTTTTCACTTACAAATATTCAAATAAGATTTAAGTGTTCAAATGACATTATACTCTTTGATATAATAATTTCTTTTATGTAGCCTAATGAAAATCCAATAGAGAACAAGTTCATTTGTGATCTTGAAAAGGGACCTCTGCAAATTGTTAAATTGTATCCGGTGTATTTCGTTAATGGATATAAATATCATACATACTATTATGGTCATAGTATGGCAACAATAAATGGTGGAGTTTGCATATTAGGAGAATTGATGGATTACTATAGTAAAATTATTAAGATACTTGAAATTGAGTACCCTGTATTGCTAATAAAGCGAAGTGTGATATTTAAGTGTGACTGGTTTGACCCGGCTCCAAATGTTGGAAAAAATGCATAGCCCATACAATCTAGTTGAAATCAACAACCAAAGAAGATTGAGACAATTTGAACCCTTCGTGTTGGTAATGTAAGCGAAACAGGTGTGTTATGTCCCTTTTCTAAGTTTAGGATGAGATCAGTTAGATTGGTTGGTCGTTTAAATCATATGGAAAAGGAGAGCAAAGAATTGAAAGTGAAGCGTTCCAGGAAGATGTTTATGAAATAAATGCATGTGTCACATATGACGATAATGAACCTTTGAATGATCCATCTAACGAATATGTTGAAATTTCATTTGGAGAGGATAATGAGGATGTGTAAAATATTTAATTCAATTCTTAATTAAGGAACGTCGACTTGGCGACTGGTTCTGGATGGTAGTAATTCATTATATTGGGAAGAATGTGGCAAAATTGTCCCTACCTAAGGAATAAACAATGTAGAAAAATGTCGACTTCATACACTAATGATCGTTTGCCTTCCATAGCTAGTCTTTTGCTTCAAGGTGTTTAGTATAGTATGAACAACGTCACTTTCCTTATCATGTACATCTCATTTCCTTTTATGAAGATAATAGATATATTCTCATTTGATGGTATATACTACATGTTGTTTTAAGCTTCCTTGAATCTTGATGATTACATATATGCCCATGGAGGTGGGAGCGATGTTAGAACAGGACATTCACGTATGCATGTAACTCCAATTTTGGTTCGTTTAATGATTTTCTAATATGAAAATATCTAAGTTCTATACTCATTGTGTCTTAGGAAAACCGTTTCGTACTAGTAGTTCATATGGAGAGTTTGTCTTCCATACTAAATCTGGCGACTCATTCACTGTATCCTCTACAAGTTTAGCTATAGTAGAAATGTTGTTGCAAGAAGGTGTTTAAAACCCTACACCCAAGGGAAGAACCATCACTGTTTCAATTGGTGCATTCGAACATGTGAGGACCGTTCTCGGAAATCCAGACATAGGGGACTCATTTACCTTTACTAACTCTCATGGCACTTGGAATCCAATAAAATAATTATATCATTGTCATTTATTGATGCAATACACTAGACTCAACTTTAAAGTTGATTTATTATAGTATTTGTAACAATTTGTCAAATAACCTCCCTACTAGTTATGGGTCAAACTGCGTCCTATTTAGTGTGGGTTATTATTGTTCTTGTTCTATGACTGTAATAATTGTTAACCTTCTAATTCAAGGTTTGCACAATTCAACAAATCGCCTTATTTCCTTTTGGATATATTCTATAAAATATTAAATTCAAGTTCTTTTATTCTAGAAAATTCAATCAACAATGAATTTCAAGTGGAAAGATGCCACCAAAGAGACCATATGATGTTATGCGGCCCAAGTTCATACACATGTTCGGAGGTACTTACTGTGAAGGTCAACCATCACAATCTGCAGATGCAACAACATCTCCTCCTTCCCCTCTAAGGCCTACAGTTGCAGATAATGCATCACCTGCTACTCCTCATATTACACCATCCACCACTCCTATATCATTCACTACCTATATATCGGATGAAGGAGATGACAGGTAGCCTGGAGCTGAGGGACCTAATGGAAGAACGTATATAACAATTTATCAATAATCTATAAGTGAAATCATATAAAACACTATATATTTATAATTAAGTTATAGGTTTAAATTTTTGCAAATGGTACTAAATTATTTGTTCTTATATTAGGTTGATTCCGTCTAGACCGTGTTCCAAAAATATGACATCTAAATTTAAGGAGAGGATTGATCCTAAGGGTCATATATGGAAGAATATCTCTCAGGTTATAAAGGCATTTTACTTTCAGGAGTTTGATGTACAATAAAAAAAATTTATTCTTTTTTAATTGATTTGTATACATTAATAACATAAATTTTATTACATTATAAGTTATTGAATTTTTATATTTATTTCTTAAAGTATTTTTCTGAGATTCTGATTTTGACATGATCATACATAAAGTATGAGAGAGGCAAGCTGGTACACGTTATCGCGACTTTATTGGTGCGATACACAAGGTTGGTGTACGACCACCTTATATTTCTAAGCAAATATGGAGTCGTTGGCAGTATTATTGGACATCAATTGAGGCAATGCCCAGGTCAGAGCGTAACTCAACCAACAGATGTGGAGAACCGAGGGGAGAGAGTCTTCGCGTACACGGGGGAGGATCAATTACCCACCACGAGCATATAGAGAGACTTGTAAGTATCTAAACTTTACACTTATATTCTAATTGTTTTACTTTGCTACATTTCAATTTAAATTGATGTGTGAATGTTGGAATAAAAATATGTGTATTATAGATAATCATAATAGTATAAATGTTTGATGCCCTATATGGCTATGTTAAGTTGTTTTATTTGTTCAATAGGGGTAAATATTATAAAAATAGAGGAAACTCTATTGAAATTTTTACAAATTCTAGTTCACATATAACATTTTGGGTTAAATATGCAAAAAAAGTCTATGGGCATGAGACTTATACCTACTCAGTTGTTTTTACACACTGACACTAAGAAGCATGACGGTATGACATTCATCAATAGCTGGTGTAGAGAACTGAATGTAGGTTTAATTTATGCTTTAATATTAATTTTTAATAATTATCACTTACTAATATAAACATTGCCTACTAATAGGACCAAATACAAGAAAACATTCATTGATAATCTTAGCATGAACAAGCTGTTGATGAGAGTCAAACGTATCTTAATGCAGTGGGTGGTAGGGACCGTCGCGAAAGGATCTTCATGCTAGGTTCATATGCGAACAAATGTTATTCGCAATCCTCCATGTCCAGTACAGCAGCATCTAGTAGACAGTCGCAAACCACTCAAGTCAATTAGCTTCAGAGTAGAGTGGACACATTGATGGAGTACATAGCTCAGCTGAGACATGAGGCGGATGAGTTGAAGGTGAGGGGTAGCACATCAGAGCACCTGCGGTCAGCAGGATATTAGGATTGTTGTAGTCATTTGCTTTGAACTACAAAGACTTATTATGTACACTATAATGTTTTTATTATCAATGAAGCTAATTTTAACTTTATATCATCAATCAACTTTCTATTTAATCAAATTAAATATATAAACAAATCAAAATATTATGTATAGATAATTCATAACTATTGAAATTATGCATTAATCATATGATCATGAAATAAAATTAAATGTTAGGATATTTTAAAAAATTTTAGTTTAACGGAAAATAAAAGTACATCGGTAAAATACATTATATTTATCGACATAAAAAATAACCCGTCAGTAAAATATTAGATATTTACCGACAGTTACTCTTTGTTCCATCAGTAATATTACAACCGACAGGATTTTCTGAACTATGATTTACCGATGGTTAATTTACACCATCAGTATATTTTACAACAGAGTAAAATTTTCATCAGAAACTTTTGCAATGGAATGTTTTATTCCATAAGTATATTTACCAATGATTCACACACCGATATTCTATCAGTATAGTTACTGACGATTAGATAATATGTTTGTTGTTAAATTTATGTACGACCGTTTTAACGACACCTTTGTCCGTCGTTTTATTTCGTTGCTAATTTATATTATCGATGAAATATAACCATTTTCTGATGGAAATTTTCATAGCTAAATGAAGATTTTCTTGTAGTGTTACAAAAAATCTCTTAATATATTATATTGTATAATTTATAATTTACATCAATCATGTCTCCAAAAGTCATAATAATAGAAATAACAACAATTTATTTATTTTTATTAATATTGTTTTTATGTATAAATGATAATTAGAATTAATATAGAAAAGATCATTTAATCATCATATAAATATAAAATTAAGAACAATATAAAGTATTTAAAATATTACAATTACATCATATAATATATAATAATTACATCAAAACTTCAAATAAAAAGAATAATAAATATTTATGACTGTCTAAGAGTTAGAATTACAACAAAAGCTCGTACCGAAAAATCAACTAAACCAAATAAAAATTGATTTTAATGGTAAACATTAAAAAAGTTTTAATTATAATTATTTCTAATATTACTAAATAGAGTCAATTATTCTTTCCAATTTAATAAACCTAATGAGTTTAGTGTAAAAGGTAAGTAGTAGGCACGCTTGTATATATATATATATATTCTCGAGGATTGTTTGTAATGTTAGGCTTAAAAGTTTTAAAATCTAAGGAATATGTTTTCCTAAATAATATAGACCAACTCACTGGTTAAAGCAGCATCAGATCAGTTGTTTTAAAATCATTGTTCCTATGTTGTTTCGTGATTAAAACGTCAACGTTTTAATAAAACTCAGGAGTCTAGCTTCAAAGCCAAGCTGATGCCCCCTCTTTTTCGCTCTTCTTCTTGTCATGCTGGGTTATAGTTTTAATCTTAAGCACTTGACGACATTGTAGGGAGAGTCAGAGATGTAATGTGAGAAGCAAGACGACCTGGTTAGCGACAAGTCTAATTTTATTGTTATTTTTTTATTTTTTCAATTCTATAGTCAATACCCACTTTTCCTTTTCATAACAAAAAACGAAACTTGAAAGAGATTTTGTAATGAATGAAGCTCTTCTTTGGTATTACCAACCCTAAGACATTTTGGATATGTTCAAGGATGAGGAATATGAGAGAAGGCCCGTGCATGTTTCTTTGAGGGTAGGTATTCAATTGAATCTTGTAAATGATTTGTTACTGATTCTTTCTTCTCATGTTTTAAGGATTATATTTCATGTAGTTTGCATGTGGACGAGTGTACTGTGAGATGGGTTCTTACTCAAACATGGTGGTGATGTTGTTGCAGGACAGTTCCGAGGAAGTTCAAGCATTTACTTATGTTTGGTCGGACAAAGATGATCCTAACTTGTATGGAGTGGCATTTTGAGGTAAATTTCTCTCACAATAGGTATGGTTAGTCATGTTATAGATTTGATTTATGTGAGAAAAACAAGGGAAGATAAGCATTGTCTACTGATTCTAACCTAGTGGATTAAAGGGATTCTTATAGGATGTAATGAAATTTTGTTTTTGTTGAATCCTATGGAGATAGCTACTTTTTCTTCTGAATCAAAATTCATCTTGGGTGACTGGGGCTTTTCTTTGAGTTCTATGAAATTAGATGAATGAGGTCTTTGTTGTTGATAAGAAAACTCATGATGCTAATTTAGAAATCATTAGTGTTGGAATAATCACCTGCTACTTGAGTAAATACAATGCAGTGCAAATACTGAGTTTGACTTGAAAGATTCTGATTAAGCTCCTCATGCAATGTGACTGGGATATCATCTATAGGGTTTTGGATTTTGTGGAGATCAGTCATGAATTTACTATTTTTCTAATGCTTTCTTCTTCTTAACGTCTTGTGCCATTATATATTTTGAAGCAATGGAAAGTAAGCCACATGAATGGCTTTATCAAGATGACTCAAGGTTTCAAGCAAGAACTAGATTTGCATGAATCAAAGACAAGAGTAGCAACTGCATATGAATCCTTTTATCAGCAGGACCAAACAGCTCCCCAATGCCATAATTGTGTCATCTGTAGATATACACATACTATTCTTGGAGAACATGTCTCCACTGTTTTGCATTCCTTGAAGGTTAGATTCTATCAATAATATGCAACTTTATCACCACATATCATTTGCTTGGATTATTTTTAATGGGGATGGAAATGGTGTAACACTTGTGGAAGATTTTAGGACTTGCTATTGATAGTGATAATTCAACTAAAGTTGTAACTTCCCCCATTTTGATAAAAGTGTTCTGCTATGAGACAAAGCTTTACTCCTGTGTCATGGCCTCTTGTTTCCTTTTCAAACATTGTGAATATTCATCAAACACTTTAATTGATACCAAAAAACAAATTTAAGGTTTTTGGATTTTCTTCTCATCAATTAAGAGACTATATTGATGAAAAGCATAGTTGAAACAAATAATGTTAGATTGACATAGAGACCTTGATAAATTAAAGATCCAACTTTAATTTTTAGGATATCAATCGTACTACAGTGTCTAGCAACTTCTTATTTGGTCACTAAGCTTTCCTATGTTTTCATTCATCTGAAAATGCTTCAGTGTTTAAACTATACTTTAAGATATATGTAATACCATTAACTTCCGAAGATAAAATTGTTATCTAGACGATACAATTTTGAGTTTTAGTTGATTTTATAGAAATGTAACTACAACAGAGAAATCAGTAATAGATGTTATTCATCATCATCACACCTAGTCTGAAGTCCCGCACTAAAGCAGGGTTTGGGGAGGTCTGATAGTACGCAGCCTTACCCCTACAATGTAGAGAGGCTGTTTCCTTTAGACCCACACAGAGAAAGTACAAAAGGGGAGTGAATGCTGAATAAAGTATTAAAAGAGTCCGCGGGGTACTCAACCACAGTCAGTAAATAAATTTCAAAAGCAGAAATGTTCAAAGGGAGTTGATGCTGAAAGAAGGAGTAAATAAATAAATTAATACGCTTGGCCAGAGTAATAATAATAGCAATAATTAGAATAAAAAATAATATCAGTAAACTAAAACGAATAAAAATAATCCAACAACTAATACTACTAATACGAATAATGTTAAATAGAAAATAGAAAATAATAATAATAATAATAATAATAATAATAATAATAATAATAATAATAATAATAATAATAAAAAATAGACTAATACTAATAATACTAATAAAACTAACACTAAAAAGAAACCCCAAAAAAATCCAGAAATATTAATGCAGCAGAAATAAATGATGTCAACATCCAGAAGGCAACTCTAAGCTTGCAATTTAAGAAAGGAGAAAGATCAATGCCAAAAAGCGAATGTAAGCCTCCAACAATTTTTTTAAGATGAAGTGTTGAAGAGCAATTTTGGTATAGAAATTTAGTGCAAAAATAACTGGACACCATATACATACACTATAACTTTCATAAGCAAAAATATGTTACATACAAGAGACTATATTTTCTTATAGTCAAAAAGTGAAAACTTGCCTGTTGGTTTGAATGAGCTTCAAACCATGGGGCCTTTGATCTCAGCTTTTAAGATAATTTAGTGATTATGTTGATGAAATATCATTAGACTTGTGTTACGTTTTCAAAATTATGTATCATCTACTAAAATAGTTTGTTTCTGCAACATGTTTCAATTCAGAACCATAGTTTTTGGCTGTATTCTTGTACAATTTGTTTAGTTTTATTTGTATAGCCTCTTAATACCCACATGACAAAACAAAAACAAAAGTAATTGCTTTAATTTACTTTTAACAGCTTGTTCTAGTCTTTATCTTTATTTCATTTCTTACATACATTTAAGTTCGAAAATTTTTGCTTAGTTTTTACAGTTACTAACATGATCACTATGGTTTTTGAGCAACAACTACAGATCAACATACTAAGTGTAGTGACATATGTGGTTTTGATGATGGCCGATTCATTTTTAAGTTTGATGATGATAGTGGTAACTCTTTAGAGGTAGTCCTTTGGAAAATTAAGACAGTGCACTCTCGGGTTCAGAGACTTAAGAATCAACTTGACATGATAATGACGAAAAATGCTGCCAAATTTTCTTCTTCAAAGAATTTGAGCCTTCTTACAACTTTGGATGCTCAGACTAGCTCGGCTTCAAATCCTACATTTTTTGCTAGCAATGGAGATGCAGCTAGTTCAACTTCTTGCTTCTCTTTGCCCTTTTTGGCGCATATTCAAGGAAAGCCGGAGTTAAAGCCAATACTTGTATTAGAATTATTTTGCTCATGAATCCAAAGATCCTTTGTGGCAATTATACTTGTGGATTATGATTTATTCTGAAAACTGACTAGTGTTGATTTGTTTTCAAGAATGCTACTTTGAAGATTATAACATATGAAGACATATTTATATACAACCTGGTTTTTTTTTTCCAGTCCACCATGAGTTTCTCATAGTTTCATTTACATTTTCGCTTTTTCTAATATTTTCCCCCACAATTTCATCCCTAAAAAAATAGAACTTCAATGTTCATTTTTTGTTTTCCATACCATTGTTAGAAGTTCCATGACAATCTCAATAATTAAACATTTTACACTTTGGCACAAAAATATTTTGAACATAAGGATTCGTCATTTATAAACAATACATAATAATGAGGATATAAAAAAATGACATAATAATCAGAGTATAAGAAAGAAATTTTTAATTTTCAGTAGGAAACAAAATATGCATGTAGTCAATGAAGATGCACAAATTAACTTAAACACTTTACTCTCTTTTCACTTTGTATTTACAAAACATGCCTCCTGCACATAGAATTAAACAATCACATGTCTCTACGAAACCACCTATATATGTACTATCATAGTTAACATTACTATCTTGTCTTGAGTTATTTATGACCACATCATTGACACCATGTGCTGGTTGTGCCTATAAGAATCATTAAAAAAGTAGTATCATTAGTAAATTATGAATAAGTCACTAAACAAAATGTCATTATTGATAGCATTCTGGCAAAAATTAAATACTAATTGGGAGTTGGTCATGTCCACAGAAAATGTAACACTTTCAATAGAATTTTTTGACTTAAATTGGCATAAACAACCTATCATCAAAAATGTTAAAGAGTATATAATCAAAATACTTACACTTATTGTTAAAATATTAAATCTTTTTTATTAACAATTACACATGCACCTAGAGAAATTGTTTAGACAAAAAATACAATTGGTGAATTTGAACCATATTTAAGTTATCAATACAAATCTCATTTCCTTGCATTTGATTTGTATATTAAACAAAAAAAGAAAAAAATTAAAGAGAAATTAAATAACATATGAATGGTGCAATTTAAAATACTAATCAAACCTCATCTTAATTGTCTCTTTGATAGGGAATTATATATTAACTTGATGTAGTTTGAAAGTTTTCGTTCATACCCTGTCTCACCTAAAAAAAAGGAAAAAAATAGCATTATATAAGGGATATAAAATTACAAATATAAAAACTCTTTTAATGAAACCCAAGATTAGAAGGTAATGTTGATGCTAAGGCTCTAACATTTGTTGGAGCAATTTGAACATTTTTTTGGTGTACCTTATCACACCTATAAAATAGAAAAAATTAATATCATTACATAAAGGACGTGGAATTCAAGAATTAAAAATTTTGTAAATAAAACCTTAAGATTAAATGGTAATGTTGGTGCTGCAATTGCAAGATTTGCTGGAGTTTGGACTTTTTTGGTTGATATCCTTTTTTTCAAAGCCTTCTCTAAGCCACCGTTTCTTACCTCAAACAATTTTCTTCTTGATTTTGATTCCTTTAATTCCAATACCATTCTTTTCACGAATTTCAATCTCACTTTGTTTCAAGTGATCTGTTATAACACTTGAATATTGAACCATCTCTTCACCTTGTAATCTAACATTGGAGCTCGCATTCGAGTGTTGGACAGTTGATCCATTACCTTGTAGCCTATCGTTGACAATTTCCAACATCTTCAAAATACAATCTTTAGCAATTTTGTAAGTCTCTTCACTCTCAGATGCTTTTGTTACCAATTGAACATATAGCCCATACAATTCTTTATACTGCATACTTTGACATATATTAGGATTCAAATTACTTATGTTGATTCCAGAATTTTCAACATCCATGAATCCGTGTTTTGCTTTACATGTCCACCTTTTCAATACGTACTGACTTGGGATCTCCATAATATTTTTCACAGTAGAAACTTTCAAAACATAAGAAAATAAAATTCCAGCAAACTCAAAAATTTTACAACTACAATTAACTTTTCCATTTGATGAATTATAAGTAAGTGTATGGTAATAACTCTTCCTCTGAGGGGTAATTTGATATTTTGTGATTGATCCAACCTCCCAAAAACTTTCGATACAAGATTCATGAGACTTACATCACTCATTTTGAAAGCACTTGAACAAATCAGGAGTATAGACATTAGCTACATGTTTTAAAGTTTTAATTGGATACAATAATAAGGGAATACTTGTACTTGATTTAAAATCAGCCTTTATCTCTTAATATCTACGATCTTTAAGAAGTCTTTCAAAGTAATGAAAAAACTCCAACAATTTGTGTTGATAAGTAACATACCTCTTTACAACACTGTTTATGCTCTCACTTCTTTGTGTTATCGTCATGTCTACACAAAACATTTGTCTTCCATACACTAAAGCCCATTTCTCCTTCATCCCAAACATATGCCTTAACCAATCATTGTCTTTAAGTCTGTATTTGCGCAACATCTCATTCTATGCATTTACAAAATATTCCTCTTCTTTAAAATCATATATGCACGAGTTAAAATCTTTAGCAAAATATTTGAATTGAGAGAAAACACCACTTAAATGGATAGCCGCATTTTGATATATGTTCTAAATACATAAGAGATAATGAGTTTCAAGACATCTTAGTACTTGATCCTTTGCCATTGTTGCATCTTGGTTTGTAAGAATAGTTTTAGGTCTTTTATGATACATAGCTTTCACAAAAGTATCAAATAACCATTCAAATGTGAGGGATGTCTCATCATATAACAATGCAACACCAAAGAATGTAGTTTGCTTGTGATGATTGACACCTATAAGCAATGCAAGGGGACGACCTTCATTGTTCTTCCTGTAAGTCATGTCAAAGAAAACCACATCACCAAATTTTGAGTAATCTTCTCTTATCTTTGCATCTGACCATAAATTGTTGGTTATTAAATCATCTTTGTCAACTTAGATAGCATAAAAGAATTCAGATCATTTAATTGCATTTTATGCAAATATTCCAAAACACCTCCTGTATCCCCTCTTTTTGTATCTCTCATTCTTTTAGACCATAAGTAATTTCTGTAGTCATATGGTATGCAACCTAAATTCTCTCAATCACCTACTTGACTAACCATGACATCATAAGATGCCTTTGGTGGGATTCCTATGTCATTTGCCATTTCAATTTACATTGTTGTAGGTAAACTTATCTTTCGGTAAGATCTGTGTAAGTGCGTCTTGTTTGGACTTGAGAGGTAGTGATTATGCTTCTCAATAAACTGAACCACACAAAGTTGTCCACTTCTTCGAGGACTAACTCTCATTTTAGTTTCACAACCAAACCTTATTTTAGGGCGTGTTGCTTTCATATACATATGTCGTTTGTGTTTTCCTCGTTTGCCTTCAACGCTATAACAAAACATTCTATCAATGAAGTTTCTAGATTTATGTTTGCGGTTTCTGCTTCTCCTTATCTCAAACCCAACTTCTTTAGCATGTACTAAATAGAATTGGTAAGCATCTTCTTCTGTCTTAAATTTCATTCCAATATTTGGTTTTAATTATTTAGATACAAATGAGCGGGTAGTTTGCTAATCTTGATTTCTGTTTAAACTCATGATAGCTATAAGCTCATCTTCACCTTCACTCCTGCCAACTTCATTACTATCTTCAAAATTTAACTGAAGACAAGATGAGGATACACCTACCATAAAATTATTAGGTTTGATCCTGAAGTAAAAACCCAAAAAGATAAATGAAAAAAATTGAAAATGGATACTTCACTTTTATGATATAGAGAAACACTAAGTGTAGAATTCACAATTTAATTAAGAAGAAAAAATGAATCCTTTAGCATTAAACTTAAATAAATATCTAACAACTAGTGTTAAAGAAATTCTTTTAAAAATGTTTGGTTTCTCTGTTTGGCATTCCCATGTATTGGTAAACCAGACACAAAAAAGAAAGGAAAAGGAAAAGGAAAAGGAACTGGCCTCGCTAAAGCTAAAAAAGAATCGATTGATACACAACAGAATTGGGTTTATTAAAATGACATCGTATTGTGGTGAAACAGGGTTGGAATAGATTTATTGAAATAGAAGATCCGAATTGTCACTCACAAGCACTGAAACAATCCATTTCTTTTAATGAATTAAGATAAAAGTTACTTCCTTTTTTCATCATAATCAATTAAGTGTTATTGATGATACTCAAGTTTGAATGTGATATGGAAGATATGTCACTTAACACATATGAATTTACATTAAAAACTCAACCAATTTCATTAAAGTATTAGACTATACAATATAAGGTCTCTTTGTTATAGCAAAATATGTACTTTGGCTTGGCTTGCTAAACTAAAATTAAATTAAAATATATAGAATATAACTACATTCATGAGCAATGGACAATGGCAGCAGTGTAGGCTTGGCTTGCATCATCAATGTCTGTGCTCATGAGACCACATCCTATTCCTACCAAGCTCTTCAGAGTTGGAACAATACAGATGATCTGAACCCATCTCAAGAACCTCAAGCCTATTCATAAAAAAACACTTGTCCCACTCCACCTAGAAAATCCATTATGTAAATGTGAATCGTACCTTAAAGACAATATGATAACACCAAATGTCAAAGGCTCAATTCTTTTTCACAACTAAAACACACCAAAGATAGAATGAACGACCGAAGAAATGCCAACACACACCACAATTATGAGTAATCTTCACAGTTCTTTCTCCTATAGTATGGGGACTGAAAACTGAATTGGGTGCTCAAACCTATCAGCCATTAAAAAATAGAGCTAAATAGACTCAGAAGAAGCTCTCAAGTGACCAGATTAATGAAGTAGCTTATGTCATGAAAATGAAAAACAAACCAAACTAGCATATCCCAAGTTTCCTTTTCCATTTTTCAGGTTTGGGTTTGAAAATATTAGGATAAAATCACATAATAATATGTTCAAACTATGATTGATTCCACCTTTCGCTAGGCCCAATCAAGCATCATTAACCAAGAAACACCACAAGATTATCTATTGAGAAGTACTATACTTGTTTCAATTGAAGTAGCAAGTTGATGTATTAATCAAATAGGACATTAGTTATGTAGTAGGATTAGAACAGTAAATAGAGGGACTAAATCAATGCATCTAAATAGATAAACAACCAAACTAAGATTCCAATGGGATGAAAGTAATTGCCAATTGAGAAGCACTAAAGTTATGCAACTGTAATGTCAAATTTATTTTCCCTCAAAAGCCATTGAGCAAGAGTAACTAGTTCAAGCCTTTTACTTTTTCAACTTGCCATAAACAAGGAAGTTAACATTATGTACTGAATGGTGTTCAACTGCCCTCGAACAACTCTTACGAGTGAATTGAACTCAATTTTCTAGAAGCATATGACAACACAGAAGGGAGAAATAAAAAGATTGGTCTACATTTTTGAGTTGCATTTGGTAGCATTAAAGTCCTTGCAGATGTTGCAGAAGAAACGAAAGCAATTAATTAATGAAAGTGAATAACAAAATTAGTATTTTGAAATGAGAGGAGAGACATAACTGGGACCCTAACCTTACTTAACTATTAGCTGCCCTTTCTTAGTAGGAGGATCTATAAGGAATCTCCGCAGGAAACCCATAACCTGAACAAAACCACAATTTCAAAAAGGGATAAGAATAGTAGAGTCAAAATGTATATATCTCTACAATGAAAATGTAGATTTTTTGTCCTGACACATAGACTTCAAGTTCAAACACAACCTTTTAAAAGGGCCACATCGCATTTGATACCATGTTTTTAATGTATATTTTTCATTCATAAACCATGCAGTCTAAATGTAGACATGTTTGAAAATTTTAGTGATTGATAAGCTAAATTAAGAAAGATAGGCTCTTTTCAAAACAAAACCAGAATTTTGGGTAAGAACATGGTTTGGTTATTAAGGAAACAAAGTTTAAAAGGAGAATACATACATCTTGTTGTTGATTCTCTATCAAATTGCCTTTCCACATTTCAAATTCCTATGACATTAGTAAACAAGTTGCATAGTCACCAAAATAGAAGTTGGATGTTATTCAAATAGGATGACAATAAAAATGGCCATAAAACTTGCTTTGAAATCTTATCAGTCAGTCTTAAATGTGTAATGAAATATATATTACATTACATAGGACTTGGAAAGTTGAACCTAGAAACTATAAAAGTTAAGTACTAAGTAAACAAAGAATGGAAGATGTAAGCAATATGGCAAGCAATTTGTGATGGTTAGCATGTGACAAAGAAGTGTTTGACAGCTGATGTAAAACCATAAATTTGATAGCTCATAATGTTAACGAACTCCTAGACTTTTTTTGGAAGTGAAGGCAACAAAGCCAAGTAATTCTGCAAAGGAGAGTTGCTATAAGATATTGAACATTTAGTTGATCTTTAGTGCAAAAATTAGTATAGTCGACTTCGTATTGATTAATTGGATAAGATGGATTTCAAAAATGGTGCATTCTTAGCAATAAAACTTGTAGTAGATATGTATGGTAAGAATGGTTGATATGGCATTTTGCTATAATGTTTATGGCATGGTGATCCACTGACAAAAAAAGGGAGATACACATTAAGGAATCGACATGTATATAAGCTAAAAAATAAAGAGATAAAGAAAAGGCAAATAGGAAAGGAAGATCATACACATCTAGGAACATCATACACATTCATATCTTGATTGTGCTTTATTTTCAAAATTCAAAACAAGTACACTATACATTAAAGCGCTAACTGATTCATGTCAAGTGCTCTCATAAAAGTTGATCTAGTCCTACGACATGTTTTAGGAAATCCATGTTGTAAAAACTTCCTTAAAAAATCTACGAACATGTTGATAACTAAATAGAATAGATTATTCATCCCAGTTTAGAAAATAGGAATCCATAACCAAGATTACATTATCTATATAAGGATGAATCCTTGGACTTTCTGAAAACAAGCATAAGGAACAAAATTCACCATACTCCTAAGCCTATGTATTTGGTTTTCCCTTACCATTCAAGAACGAGTTCTATAACATTTTTATTTTATTGATAAGCTTATAGTTCCATTTATACATAACAGTACCTGAGGAGGTACAGGCATAGATGCCCACGTAAAGGATGAGAAGAGAGACCTTGGATGATCTCAAACTCGTACTTTAGACAGCTTAGCTAGAACCATTATTCTTTTCTTTCCCATTTTTACAAGACGAAGTATACTGCCAATTAATCAAAGAAAAGAAGAACATAGAATTCTTACCCCAATTCCACGTTAAAACTCAAAGCAAAGATAAACGTAAAAGCAAACAAGTACAAGTCAAGCACTTCATTAATGAGACACAAACACAATTGGGTTCTGTTTCTCATTCACAAAGTTGCTTGCCAAATCATTCCCTTAGGTTAGAATCCCTTCTAAATTACAAAAACATGAACTTTTCTCGTCTCCACGAGTATAATAAAAAATTCGTCGCAGACTAAAATTCGCTAACTTGCTAGTTGGTTTCAGTAATCATTTTCTTAGGACGGGAACTCATCTCAAAATCTTGTCAATGTTTCAGTAACTTCAAACATAATCTTAAAAGAGAGAGCTTGACTGCAAAAGGAAAGAGCTTTTGTTGAGGAAAGAGATTTTGTCGAGGAATGCGGTGGAGGACTGAAGGATGTGGTTTAACAAAGCGCTAACCACCCAAACACCTTGTGAAGGCCACTACCTGCTGCTGCCGATGATGAATATTGTTACAAAAGATCACAGAGGGATAAGAGAAACAACAACCCAGAAGGGGGATTCAAATAAAACCAAAAATAATGATCAAAGACACGAGCTTTAAGGATAAGAAGTTACCTGTGAGACAAAGACCAAAGTGGGATTTCAGTTCTTTGGAGACATCTAAGCAAATATCACTGAAACCGTGCATAATGAGAACGTGGGAAGCAAAATGAAAGGGGAGAGGAGGCATCGTTTGGCTTGGCTTTGAAGCCAGACTCTTGAGATTTGGCTTGGCTTTGAAGCCAGACTCTTGAGATTTATTAAAACATTGATGTTTTAATCGCAGAACAGCATAGGAATAAGGATTTCAGAACAGCCGATCTAATGCCGGTTAAAAATCATATTTCAAAGGTTTTGCACAACTTCCAACCGCACTTTCGCCTTTCACTGCGTAGGTAAGACCCCATCTAAGCAAGCAGTGCTTTCTTGTGTGAAAAGCAAAATCATGGAAACCTACCCTTGCTCTTTGTTTGAATAGGGAATAACAAAAGAGAGTGCTTAAGAGTAATTGTGTAATGCTTCCCTTTTCTTGCTTCAATTCTCTGATTTCCAATATTGGTGTATCGAAGCTCTTGTATGGTTTCCAACTCCCTTTTTGTTGTATTGACAAGATGGTGTGTGTTGCCAATATTGACATTGTATAGCATTTTCATGTCCTACTTGATTAATTGCATTTTCTTTTTAAGTAAATAAACTGTTTAGATCCTCTAATGTCGGATCTCAATGCAGTCCATAATCCTTCGTTAAAATCAGCCAGTTGCATTAGGAATTCATTGAACCTGAAAGGTTGAACACTTTTTTCTGTGGTCAAAGAGGTGTGAACGGGAGTATGATCAGATAAGTAATTAGTAGCAAACTTTGAAAAGCAGTTGGGGAACAAGTTCATCCATCTTAAATTTGCTACACTTCTGTCCAATTTCTTCTTCATCAGATTAAAACTCGATTGCTTGTTGGTCCATGTATAAAAATAGCCTGCCATTGGTATATCAGTGCACTGAGCTTCTTCTAGGCATTTTCCAAGTTCCATGCACAGATAACAAACTGACCTTGCACCTTCAGTTTCCTCAGCCCTTAATATTGAATTGAAGTCACCTGATAGCATCCGTGGGTTAGTATTAGAACTAACAATTTCCTTGATGTGGTTCTAGAGAAAATTTCTTTGATAAGCACTGTTATGTGCATATATGAAGAAGACACATAATCTTTGGTTGAGCTGTTCAAGGCAGATTTCTAAATGCACCATTTGATCAGTTATGTTAGACGAGATAACAGTTAAGGGATTAGAATCATATAATACTAAAATTCTGCCATTCAGGTGACAGGAGATGTTGGCGATGTTTTGCTACTTAGCTGGAAAAAAATTCAGCAGCTTGCAATCCTCTCTTCTTATTCTTGTTTCCAAAATACCAGCCATGATGACTTTGTTCTGTAGGGTAATGTCTCTAATCATCGGTTGTTTATTGGGGCTGTTAGCCCCCTTTACATTCCAAGTGAGAAAAATCATAAAGTTGTCTCCCCTAGGAAGAGTTTTTCTTTTGGTTTGATCTTTTTCCTTTGGTTACTGTTTCAAAATATGTTGCTATCTGTGATTGTTGTATTTTTTTACCAAGAGTTATATTGAGATTATTCTCTACAATTCCAGGATTCCCATCTGCCATAATAATTATCTTTGACTCCACCATGGGTACTGTCTTTTTTTGAGTTTCATTCATAATTTCACTGTTTTCTGCTACGGGATTACAGATTGCAACATCTGTACCTGTTTTCCCTTTTGCCACAATAATTGTCTTTGACCACCATCTGCACTGTCTCCTTTTGCGTTTCATTAGTTCACTGTTTTTTGCTGGAAGATTTTGGTTTGTAACAGCTTCTGTACCTGGCTTCTTTATCACATGAAAATCTGTTGTAAGTGTCATTTTGGGCTGGTCTTTTGTTTGCATCATAACCGCTGTCTACCACAAGTGGAATTTGGGTTGTTACAACATCTTCACTTGGCTTCACTATGGCTGGAATAACTGCTCAAGTACAACTTTGAGTTGCATTTCTGTTCTCATCAATCTCACTAATTTCAGTTTCTCCATTGACTACTGAAGTCGACTTTTGAACTGGGGATTTGTTAGCATCAGTAACATCAAATGGAGCATCATTGTTGACTACATACTTCTAATATTTCGTTAGTATTATTTCTTGATAGCTACTTGTTTTAAAAGGCCTCCCTAAAGGTTCCCAATTCTGCTTTTTACCAATTTGTGACCTCCATGCATATGTGACTTGCAGCTGGTCTTCAATGGGTCGTCCTCATTTAGCGTAATAAAAGGAATGAAGTCATTAAAACACATATTTTAGCAAGTTGATGTGCTTTTTCTCAGTAGTAGCTTGGTCAAGTGCAATAGTTCTACCGACAAAGCTTGCAAGGTAACTCAAGCCATTGGTGGTCCAATACTCAAGAACGACCTCATGTAGACTGAACCGTCTCGGTATGTTATCTAGTTTCAGCTCTTCCAATATGAGGCTTGGCCTCCAAGACTGTAGCAGAAGCGGTTTGTTTTGCACGTACCAGGGATTGGATTGCGGAACTGGCTTAGCTTCCTCATAGCTGGAAAATCTAAACAGAAATACATCATCATTATTGACCATTACATCCAATAAACCATATTATCTCCATCCATTGAAGCCCAATGTTTCATCAAGGGAAAGGCTATTCTTTTATCAATGAAGAAACCAACTAAAGTGGTTTTCCATCTATCTGCACTTGCCTTCAATATGTCTAGAGGAGGGGGAAAAAACCTCTGTTCAAGTGACTCATTATGTGGACAAAATGTTAATTTAAGCTCAGGCTTGGTGTGAGTCCATGTCGTGCAGTTAAGGGGTTGGTTTTGGCTTATAGAAGCTCCTTCTAGATGAAATACAACCAAAACTTCAAAGGACCATAGCTTCTCTTTAAAAAGACATGTCTACAATATCTCTTGGAGAAATCTACCAGCTCACTATAGCTTCTCTTGACAAGTTATGTGATCAGCATACTTTGTTTAAAAATATCCTTAAAGGAGGTCTAGTTCTGAAAAAGGTTTGTGTACAGCCTCATCTCCAGATCAAATGTAAAGATAAACAGACTTGTAAATGTCATAGCAGCAGGAAAGCTCATCAATCTTAAGTCTACTATGATAGAAGAAAGTTCCACAGAAAGAATGAAGGCAAGAAGCCTTGGAAGCATAATTTCAAACAGAAGAACATAAGCAAAAAGAACAGATCTATGAGGTTCTTTAAAAAGTCATCACATCGACGCAAGAAGAAGCTTCGATGTTTTGTCTGTGGAAGCTTAGAATACTTCGCGAATAACTGCCCTAAGACAACCAAGAAAGATGTCAAATTCTTGGAAAAACTTGAGAAACTTATGCTTATTTATCCTTAAAATCACATTGAAGAAGTACTAGGAGAACAATCTAGTGAGGATAATGAAACACAATTTGCTGTCTCTGTGTCAACAGATGAAGAAGAATCGTCACAATCATCTGTCGCTACCAATGATGATTCATTATACATATTACGGTAGAAATGTATGAAGATAGATCGTATTCCAATTCAAAGACCATATGTCTAAATCTAGATCTTTCAGCAAGACAAATATGATCAACCATTAAAGCTATTGGATTTATGGTTACTGGTTCCAGTCGTACGATCATGAAGCCCAATATCCTACCAGCAAAAGCATGAACTTCTCATGAGGAATACTTTACTGCAGCTGATGGGAATTCTTTCAAAATTGGGTTAAAAACAAGAAGCAGAATTGGTATCCGCTTCTTTCCTCAGTATACAGTTTGGACTAAACTTAGAGATCCAATGGATCCATTCATTGACCGATGCATAATAAGAGACAAAAATGTTGTTATGAAATAAGAATGCAGAATGCAGATGAAGCAAAAATGGAGTTTGAATGAAATAAACAGTAGATCAGCTTGTAACACGTTTTTGGGTGTTGTCGTAGATGTGAAGGATGAACCAGTTAGGTTTAAAGTAAAATAATAAGAGGGTTGTATTAAATAGAGATGTCAATGGGTCAGCTCGGGCCCGGGTTGATCTTGGCTTGGCCCGACCCAATCTTAGGCCATGGTGGCCCGTGGCTCGGTTCGCCATATATTTTACTTTTAGAAAAACTTAAAAAATGACGTCATTTTTAAAATAATTGTCAGGTCACGAGCTAGGTCGAGCTGACCCGTAATCCGATCAACTCGAATCAGACGGATTGGACCCTTTTTAACATCTCTAGTTTTAAAGTGAACTAAGTATATCACGAGATTAGTATATATGGGTGCAAGGGGTCATAAGCGAAGAAGAGTGCGAATAGTTCACGGGGTGTAAATGGCTTCTAAGGGAAGCAGACATGTGTACAAGAGGCTTTTTAATCAAAAGTAAAAAATTGAACTGAAAACTAGTTCGATTCATACTTAAGCTGGTCGAATCGGCTGGTTCAATATAGTTTTTACATCATTGCTAAATATGATTCTTGGGGTTCATAATGTATTAATTTAAAACTTTTCATATTAAATTGAATATAATGAATTAGGAATTTTTTAATTCCATTTTAATATCAATAACAATCAAGCGAATTTAATCAAATTATATAATTAAAAGTTACTATGATGCCATTATTAGGAAATTGAGATGAGATTCGACCTAATCACAACGAAATAATTATCAAATTTTTTCATATTTTAATTTTTCAAAAACCAAGATCATTTAAATTGTATAAAATGATTAATACATAAATTATAATAAAACATGAATCTTAATTTGTACCTTATTTTAATAGTTGATTATTTTCTTATCGTATTTCACGAACCGTTTCCAAAATTGATTCATCTCAACCATCGTAGTCGCACAAGTGCCTGGTCTCTGATGATATCCACAGAACAGATTAAAAGAACTCAGTAACTCTTATAGAGAGAGTTAAGCAAGAATTGTTAGCTTCACTAGGGCTTAATTCTATTTATAATAAGTTTTGAATATTTTAGTAATTTAATTGAAATTAAATTCAAATTTTAATTAAAATTATAAATAATTCTAATTAAATATCAATTATGTCTAAATAAGACCTAATATCTCGTATTGATGAACAAGTTGAAGGCATATTTAATCATAAAATTTCTCAAAATTTACGATCAAATTCACCTTAATTAAAATACATTTGTTCTCTTCACCTTGTTCTTTAAATATGACTCATTATGTGTTTAAATATGTTGATAATAATTATAAATTATAATTATAATTATAATTTATAATCATATATCAAGATTGATATCTAGTAGCACATCATGAACATTCAAATATTTAGGAATATCAAAGTGATTTTAACTAACCTTTCTGTGTATGGTTTTTCCATGTAAGTCAATACTTTCATCATATAATATTCTGACTAGACATAAAATATGAAATTAAAAAATACTCTACTTTGAGTCTAATTAGAATAGTTCTTCACTATTAGTTATTGATTCAATTAATAATATTTGTAAAATATTTGCAAAACGTCATTCTACCTTGACTAAGGATATCTCAAATTAGTATGAATTGGAAACAACAGAACATTATCTTTAACTACTTTAAGGTAATGAATCCTATCTTAATCACTTAACTACTTTCACATAGATCATGCTACATCCAACGACTATCGACTAAATAACCTATGATTAATTAGTATCAAAATATAATAATCCCTATAGAAGATAATTTTGAAGACCTTTAGTCAGAACATCATAAATACAATTATCACAGTGAAATTTTTCATAGATATAGAAGAAATATTCTAAATGGATTTTTCATATAAAGTTAGTTTAATAAACTTATTTTCAAACAAGCACTTATACGTTTGTTTAGGTATCTTCGTTCTTTAGTCTATAAGATTAATTACTTCTTTCATAAGGAAAAACACATCGTATGCTAGTCTTTTTATTTTTTATTAATGTCTAATCTTAATAGAATAATAAATAAAAGCAATTTAAAGATAATCTATAAATATAATATGAATATCATAATTATAATTTTATTTATAACGTATAATTATTCTATGAATTTTATGATATACATCTAAACATGTTCAAGATAAAAGAATGTCTTTAAATAAAATTAAAGAGTATAAATCAACGATAAAATGGTTTGATTTGATTTAAAATATAATAGTATTTAATTAATGTATTTTGTATGATTAAATAATATAATATTAAATATCTTTCACTTTCCGACGTGTCTTTCGCAGTCGTAGTCACAGTAACAGACACACAAAGAGCTGAATCACTCGATTTCTTGTCAACAGTGGGATGAGCTTCAAAGATCTTTTTTATTAGTTCTATTTTGCTATTTATTTGTCGCCCTGCACTAATTGCTATTTGTTTTTATCACTTTTGTGTCGTGTTCTTGTCATTTTCTTCCGCTACTCGTGTACGGCTGGCCTAGTCTTTAGTTTAATGACTATAAAGTCGTCTTCACCGACATTCCTGCGACATCGTAGTCGATACGACAAACAATTTGCTCTTTCATATATTTTTTACTGGGAATAATGCCGGATTTACTTTAGGATTAATTATAGTAAGCTTGATTAACTAAATAGCATCTACAAATGTAATAGTCTTTTTCAGTAAAAAGGAAATGATCAATGATATTTGGCACTTAATCAAGGTTTAATGATACTAACAGCCTTCCGTCTTTTGGTACATCAAAGAGGATAAATTAATCATTTATTTTGGTAAATTGTCTTTTTATTTTTCTGTACTTCAAAATGTAGTAAACATCTCTTTATTATCTAAATAATATTTTTTCCATCATTCAAGAATTATGTTTGCATACGTTTTGATTCTTAAACACAACTCATTCACAATCACAAATGCAATTAAGTAGAAAAGAAAACACACCTAAAAATATCTCGAGTATTAGCATCGGGATGAGTTTGAATCTAGATTTTTTCCACATACGATGATTCCAGATGCGGTGTTGATAGGTAGCGGTGGACGATTGAAGCTGAAAGGTCGCTACATTCTGCATGGAGGAGGGCTGAAGCTTGAAAGTGGTTCGGTGGTGACGTTGTATAGAAGGAGGGCTGAAAGTGGTGCGGTGGTGGCGTGGAGGAAGTTGAAAGTCATGTGGTGCTTTTGCCATCATCGGAGAGGAGAATGAGAGAGAGAATGGAGAGAGTATCTGAGATTGAGAGAGACAAAAACATAAATGTGAGAGTGAGGAAGCAGATGAGTGACGGTCGGGTCAGGGGATGGGTAAATAATTTTGAAATTTTGCTAATTAGTCCCTGCCTGGGGGTTTTAAAAGTTATGATAGTGGCTGTTATCATGTGAAAAAACAATACTAGCCTGTAATATGCGAAAATAACTGTCTGTTTGGTTAGCGTCTTTAACATGTAGAGACGGGACGAGACAGAAATCTGAAGACGGAACAAAACAAAAATTAGAAAAGTGAGGTATTTGGTTGCGACAGAACAGAGAAAATTGTCCCCGTCCTCAAGACAGAAATGTGTTTGATTGCAGTGGACAGAATAAAAAATATTGTTTAATGACAAAAATGCCCCTGTAGTATAATATATTGGAAAGATATATTTCTTTGGTTATTTCATAATTGTATCAATATTTACATGAAGTGTATTTGTACCTCTAATAACATTAATTATCTTATTATTATAATTTTGGTAATAACAATTATTATTGATATAATTAA
>JAOQMP010000001.1:23310878-23325771 GCA_027563575.1 Erythroxylum pedicellare
TTGAGTTGAAGTATCTTAGATTCATATGTTGATGAAAATTAAAAAAAATAGAGTATAAGAAATATACTCAAATGCTTTGAGTTGAAGTATCTTAGATTCATATGTTGATGAAAATTAAAAAAAATAGAGTATAAGAAATATACTCAAATGCTTTGAGTTGAAGTATCTTAGATTCATATGTTGATGAAAATTAAAAAAAATAGAGTATAAGAAATATACTCAAATGCTTCAAAGGTATTTATAAATTTAACAAGTTAGCGTTATATAGCTAATAAAGGAAACTATTTAGCTTCCAAGATTAAATAACGTTAACTTTTTCGGTAAGTTATTTATTAGTTAACGTTAACTTTCTCTTCTCCTTTGACTGACAACTAAAGATTGACTACCCTTCTAATCAAAAAAGTGCCGAAAAAATACTGCTGAAATATATTAAAGGTAGGCCCTTAATGAGGATGGGCCTGGGTAGGTGCCCTGCGCCTTCCCCTGCTCAGGGCCGACACTAGATATGGTACCTTCTGACTAGTACGACTATTATGGAATAGTACTCAAAACTTTGCTTGAACCACTCCTTAGGATTTCTACCAGTATTGTGTTAGCGACCATAAAAATTGGACCACTCTTTTCATTCTCTTGCTTGATATCTTAAATTGACTTAGGCTCATAGATTACTCTAAATCTTCCTTTATTTGACGTCAATACTTCGCTAAGTTTTTGGTATTTCAATCACAACAATTATGACCTTGACCTAAGTGTTATTCGACAAAGATACAATTTATCACAAGTGGCAGGCTATTTGTTGATTCTAGAGTTAATGATCCATAAATTTGAATTGTTGCTTCCTATCTTGAATTGGAAAGAGAGAAAAAAAATACTGTAGTTTTGGATGGCTCATACGAGAGATCACATCTCCAACATTTCTGCGCAGGATATTAAAACTCTTGTTACCGCGATCCACCAACTTAAATGAAAATCATTTATTTGGATATAGCTGAATTAAACCCTACAAACATAAAAATAGCTTAGCAAAAGACGAGTCTTTTCGAGGTCAAAGTGAGTCTTAATATACTACAAAATGAAAACAATAAAACATATATGTATGAATGAGTGATATGGAGACGAAATTATTCATCACTTAATTTCAAAAAGTCTTATAGTAGTTTCCATCCTTCACTATTGCATTAAAGTCTCTTTTTAATACTAGTTGTAACTCTCTAATACTAGTACACTCTACAAAGCAATTTTCTCCAATTATCCAACTCCTTTAAATGTTTAAAATTTCATAGGTCAACTATTCTTCATGCATAATAAAGATAGGTTTGTATTTTGGTACTACCCTTGACCCTCTAGTGATTTCATTTTTTTAATTTGTTTCCTATAATGTAAAAATTTTCATTAACAACTTCAAATTATAATTTATTGTCACAAATAATCTTGCCATTTAAGACATTAAAGCCTAAAAAAAGTTACCAAAATGTCGTTGACTCAATAAACTAGAAACTTACTTGACCACCTTTAATATACTTTTATAAAAGATATTTAGAAAGGCAAATGCACTTCGTTCACATTGAGCATAAGATATACATATAGAGTTTACATAAATTTACAAAACTATAGGATAAGTTTGAATAATGCCTATCTAAGATGTAGGATAATTATGAATAATGTCTATCTAAATTGTGGGATAAGTATCAATCTAGATACACAATACGTAACAAACTAAATAATAATGGTCACAATACGTATGGACTCTAGTTATACTTATCACCCTCCCACAAGTTGAACTAGTCTTGGCAAGACAGGCTGCCTGTTCTTTAAATGATGAAAACGATGCTTTGGTAACGATTTGGTTAAAACATTGCCCACTTGATTGGTAGTTGCATTATAATGCAATTGAAATTCTTTGTTAGTAGCTTTATCCTGCATATAATGAAATTCAATTTCCAAATGTTTAGACCGTGTATGAAAAATAGGTGTAACATTGACAAAAGTAGCACTTCAATTATCACATCACAAAATAAGAGAGGATGTTGAAGGAATACCCATTTCTTGCATAACCGATTGTAACTATGCTATAACAGTAGCAATAACATCATACTCATCTTTGATAAATGATTTAGCCATCGTTTTTTGTATCCTTGATCCCCACTATATTAAATTATTACTAACATAAATAGAAAAGCCTATGGTACTCTTATAAGAATCAATGTTGCCTCCCTAATCATAGTCAGTGTAAGCTAAGATATGAAAAGAACGTGAGCATCTGAACAAAATTCCATGACCAATAGTGCCAAGAAGATATCTAAATATTTGTTGAACTGATGTCTAGTGTCGATCAGTAGGTGAATGGATGAATTGAGAAACCTTTTTCACTGCATAACAAATATCAGGATGATTTAAATAAAGGTATTGCAAGCCTCTAACAATAATTTGATAAAGAGTAGTGTCCAAAAAAGAAGTCCCATCATGAATACTTAATTTTACTTTGTCACAAGTTGGTGTAGTAGCACTATTTGCATCCTCCATATAAGCTTTGTTAAACAAATCTTTTACATATTTGGACTTAGTGAGTAATAAGCCATTTGAAGTCTTATGTGTCTCAATACCTAAAAAGTAATAAAGACGTCCAAAATCCTTTAGTGCAAAGGATTGATGGGGAGATTGAATTATATTGGTGACCATATGACTATTGTTTCCCATGATAATAATATCATTAACATATAACAAACAAAAAACTTGAACCAAACTATGAAGTAGGATGAAGAGAGAGGTATCGATTTTTGAACCCTTGAAACTGAGGTTGATCAAGGCATTTATCAAACACTTAAACCATTGTTGAGGTGTATGTTTCAATCCATAAATAGATTTTTGTAATTTACAAACATAGTTTGGTTATATACGATGCACATACCCCTGTGCTTATTGCATGAAGACATTCTCATCAAGTGAACCATGCAAAAAGGTGTTAGAAACATCTAATTGTCGAATCTCCCAATTACTAAATAAGGCTTATTATTATATTAAAAGACGTATAGTAACAGATTTAATAAGTGGATTAAAAGTGTCAATGTAATCCACACCTGGTCATTAATTAAATCCCTTTGCCACTAAATGCACCTTATATCAATCAATTGTGCCATTTGGCTTTCGCTTGATACGATATACCCATTTGCATCCAACTATATTGTCAACTTAAGGAGGCACTAAAACCCAAGAGTTATTGTGGATCTTCACGTTATACTCTTCTTTCATTACTTGTCTCCACTTTTCAGATTTACTAGCTTGTTTATAAGTTGATGGTTCAATTTCAAATAAAGTAAAAAACAATGATGAGGCTTAAGAGTACCAGTTTTAGATCTGGTAACCATAGGATGTCAAAGAGGTAGTGTAGTAGTATCATAATTGTAACGAGTTAAGTCAACAATTAAAGACAATTCAGATGATGTTGTAGAAGTTCTATATAGTGATGTATATGACACAATTAAGGATTTATCAATAATGGGTGTTCCTGTGGGAATAGGTAACATGGATGGATGGTCTATAAGTGGTGCGGGTGTATTGGCTGAGGAAATAAAAAGGACATCAATAATGGATATGGCATTGGGTTTGATATGACGTTGATGTATGGTGTGTGGGTGACGTAGAATGATGTTGTTTATGGTGTGTGGGTAAGGTAGAATGATGTTGTTCTTGTAGTAAAAGGTGTTTTTGGGAATCTAGAATTGGCTAAGGTAGTTGCATTAAGCAAGGATTGAGGTAATGGTAGTGAGGTAGAAGTGTGAGTGAATCGTGATGGTAAAAATATTATAGCTGCTAAGGAATCTTGAACATTGGAATTCGTCATGAAAGATTTAGAAAAAGGAAACTCCTATTTAGTGAAAACAACATTACATGAGATAACAAACTTTTTAGATTCAAGATCAAGATAACATAAACCTTTATGAAGTTTACTATATCCCATAAAAATACACTATTTAGAACAAGGTGCTAATTTATATGAAGCATAAAGTCGTAACTAGGGACAACACAAACATAAAAAAAAACATGCAAATTATTGTAATCAGAACTTTGTTGAAAAAGAATTTGATATATATTAGAATAAGAAAGAATAGGTGTAGGCAACTGATTTATAATGTAAACTGTAGTATCAAAAGCATAAGTCCAATAATTTGTGGGAACGGAAGAATGTTGAAGTAAACCAATTTTTATAATATGTTGTTGATTTCTTTATACACATTCATTTTATTCAGAGTTTTAGGACAGGAGTTACGTTGAGTTATTCCATCTTTAAGTAAATATGATTGCAAGGCTTGGTAATTCCCTCCCCAGTTAGCTTGAAAGCTTTTTATTTGTCAATCAAATTATTTTTCAATAATATGACTAAACTTAATAAAAACACTAAGCACTTTAGATTTATACTTAATAAATTAAATCCAACAATATTTAAAATATTGATCATAAAACATTACACAATATTAGTTTCCATCCACAGAAGGAACAAGAGATGGACCCTAAAGGTCAAAACATATTAAATCAAGTGGACCATTAGCTTTAAATGGGAGACCAGAAAAGGCAACTTATGACTTTTACTGATAGTACAAGCATGATAAAGACTTGATTTATTAGGAGAAACAAAAGGAATTTTATTTTGTTGAAGAGCTTACCAAACTTTTTCATAATTTGCATTTCCTAAATGGGATTCCCACTACTCGAGAGTGCAAGTCATTATGGTAAATTGACTATGAGCTTATCAAATGGGTTTTAAGAGCATAAAGTATAGACCATTATCATTCTCGACTAAATGAATGAGCTCCTTCTTATAGGCATCCTTAATCATGAAATAATTGGGAAAGAATTCAACAGAAATGTTATTGGAGTTAGTAAAAGCAGAAACCCTATAATAAATTCTGACAAGAAGAAGGAATGCATAAAACATTGTGAAACTTAAAAGAATTATTTAAAGATTGACAAGAAGATGAACCAATATGAGAGATAGGAAGGAATTTACCATTGCCAATTTTTACTGCTTCAGGACCATGATACTCATTATCAATGGCAAGATTTTATACCATTATGAAACTTATATAAATAGGCATGCCTATAAGGGTTTGCAACTGTTTCTGTTTTAAGGCATTACGACGTCTTTTGTTTTAGATACTTATGTCTCTTTTGTTTTAGAGGCTATTGCCTCTTTTGTGGACACCAATTATAGCTATCTTCTGTTTTGTTCTCGTTACCCATATATGAAGAAATTAATAAGCAATTCTGTATATGTTTCGATATTTGTTTTGTCCTGATGCAAAATTATATTATGAATAATCTCTAAATTTAACATTCAAATATTGTTATGTGTATTAAGATATTTCATGAATTTTATTTTATAATGTATTTTCCATCACTTAAATGTCATGAATCATTTGTGTGTGAATGTTAGGCAACTGTTATGAGTAGTCACCATCTTGAATCATTATTTCCCACTAAGTTATATGCTTAATACTGTGATTTCTCCTCTGTGTAGGTCTTGATAAATAGGGTTAACGTTGGGACCATGCAATGAGCAAAGAAAGATGTGTAACATTTTGGAAGACTTTGTATCTAAACATTGTGTTGTAATCATAATTATTACGAAGGAATTTTGTAGTAAATGCTTGTAAGACTTATAAAGATTTCAATATGTAAATGGCTATAATAACCATAACATATGATGAGATTTTTAATGTACGTAAATATATGTAATTTGTGATTTGTAACTTTAAAGTATGTGAGTAAGTGTATTAACACGGGCAACTATATGAATTATGATGTATGTCTGTCCTATCTCTGGGAATTGTTGGATTGTCTAGGTCTGTTTTTTCTGCATTCATATATCCTCCTAGGGGGTATTAGGGTGTTATAATTTGGTTGTATTAGAGCATGGTTTAAGCAATTATGGCCTAACCAGAGCTTAAATATTAATTGTACATGCATATAAGAGTTTGTGTTTGGCCTAATGTTGTTTGTCCCATGTTTTAGCTCTAGATTAAAGTATGGAAAGATCTAATGAGGATGTTGACGAGGTTGCTGAGAGTAATAATCCTGTGCAATCTCATTCATCTGTATCTAGACCTTCTAAGGTAAATAAAAATGGAAATGAAGCACCACCTCCTCCTCTACCTCTAACTCAGGGGGAAGTTTTATTAAAATTGTTGTAAGATATGATGACACTACTACATCAAACGACTACACCTAAAGTTCCCATTGATTTGTTGAATCTGAAAAGGCTGAGTTTTGGTTAGAAAAGGTGAAAAAAGTGTTAGATGAAATTAAATGCCCACTTGAACAAATGTTTCACTATGTCGTCTCCCTTCTTCAAGAAGCAGCCTATAAATGGTGGAAATTTATTCTGAGATATCCCCAGATGTCTAAACCTTTGACTTGAGATTTCTTTTCCCAAGAGTTTAAAAAGAAATATGTTACGGAAGCCTATAAAAATGCAAGGTGGAAACAGTTCTTGAGTTTGAAGCAAAGAAATATGTATGTTGTTAAGTATGAAAGAGAATTCAAGACTATGCACATATGCACCTGAACATGTGCTTATTGAGGATTTCCAGTATCGTTAGTTTTTATATGGGTTGAATGACTCAATTATAAAGCATATTGCGATGTTCACTCGTGTGCAACAAGTGAGTTATCATCAATAAGTTCAAACTGCTATCAAAATAGAGAAGTAAGATATAACTAAGAGAGAGAAAGATCAACTAAGGAGTTTTGTTAGAAGAGGTCAATCCTCGGGTAAGAGAAGTCATGAAGGTGTTTCCACTACATAGGAATCCACCCAAAGATCTGCAGCTAAAGGAAGGCAATAAGGCATTCTCCCATCAACTGATTCTAGTAGGGGCTCCTCTGTAGGCCGAGGTTTCAGTGCACCAGAGTGACCTAATTGCTCCAAATATCATTTTGGTCCTTATAAGAGGACTACCGATGCATGTTTCCAAGGTGGCAATACTGATCATTTTGTAGCAAATTGTCCGTTGAATTAGTCTCATGCATCACAAGCTAGCATGGAAGCTTCTTATGCACCTATAGAAAATAGAGGATGTGGTAGCGATCATGGAAGATCTGTCCAATTTAGGCCTAATGTGAATACTGCTTCAGAAACTATTGACTGACCTGCTACACCTTCTGTTATAACTCAGGCCTATGCTATGAAGGCCTGCAAGGACCAGGAGGTCATTGTTGGTACTGTTTCTCTCTCTAACTTAGAAATGCATGCTTTGATTAATCCTAGATCTACCCATTCTTATATCTATGTTGGAGAATTTCCTGATAAAAAGATGGCTGTAGATTAGTTAGATTATAATATTCTTGTAACTAGTCCTCTTGGTAGTAGCGTATTGGTTAATAGAGTTTATAAAAACTTTCCTGTTTTGATCCAAGGTAGTGAATTTGTAGCAAATATAATTGAATTTCCTTTTCATAAATTCAATTTGATTTTGGGTATGGATTGGTTTTCCAAGCATCGAGCAGTTGTTGATTATAAAGATAAGACTGTTGTGCTTAAAAAGCCCGATCAAACTGAAATAATGTTGTATAGCATCCACACTAGTCCTTTGACTAGTGTGATATCTGGTATGCAAGTCCGGAGGTTTCTTAAGAAGGGATGTGAAACGTATTTAGCTTTTGTACTTGATTCTAAGAGGGAAAGTGTAAAACTGCAAGACATTTAGGTGCTGAAAGAATTTTAGGATGTTTTTCCTAAAGAATTACTTAGGCTTCCTCCTAAAAGGGAAGTGGAGTTATTTATTGAGATTATGCCTAAATCTGGTCCTATATCCAGAGCACCATAAAAGATGGCTCCTACTGAATTAAAGGAGTTGAAAGTTTAGTTGTAGAAGCTACTAGATAAGGGATTTAATCGACCTAATGTCTCACTTTAGAAAGCTCCTATTTTGTTTGTTAAGAAAAAAAGATGGTACTCTCCAAATGTTCATTGATTAGACGCAATTAAACAAAGTTACAGTGAAGAATAAGTATCCGTTGCCAAGGATAGAAGATCTATTGCATGTATATTATCAAAGATAGATTTGCGATCAGGGTATTATCAGCTTCGACTAAAGGATGTGGATGTTTTAAGGGCTACATTTAAGACCCGGTATAAACACTATAAATTCCTAGTGATGCTGTTTGGGCAAACTAATGAGCCAACTACATTCATAAATTTGATGAATAAGGTGTTTAGGCCTTATTTACATCAGTTTGTTGTGGTATTCATTGATATCCTAGTCTATTCCAAGAATGTGTAAGACATTGCTCAGCATCTATAGATTGTGTTACAGACTTTGCAGGAAATATAATTGTAGGCCAAACTAAGAAAGTGTGATTTATGGCTTAAGGAAGTATCTTTTCAGAGACATTTTGTCTCTTCTCATGGAATTAGAGTTAATCTTGTTAAGATTGAAGCGATTATTAATTGGAAGCTGCCATAAAATATGATTGAAGTAAGAAGTTTTCTAGGTTTGACCGATTACTATTGCCGGTTTGTAGAGGGTTTTTCAGTAATAACATCTCTTTTGACTAAACTGCTACGAAAAGGAGTGATATTTGAATGGTCTACTAGATGTCAAGCTAGCTTTAATTAGATAAAAAGAATGCTTACTGAAGCTCCTGTATGTCTCAACTCACTTCTAGTAAGGAATACATTATGTTTAATGATGCATCTAGAAATGGTTTGGGTTGTCTTCTAATACAGGATGGTAAGGTGGTTGTATATTCCTCTAGGCAACTGAAGCCACTCGAATAGAACTATCCTACGTATGATCTTGAGCTTATAGCAATAATGTTTACTTTGAAATTTTGGTGGCACTACTTGTATGGTAAAAATTAAGGGATTTTTACTAATCATAAAAGTTTGAAATACCTGCTTACTCAGAAAGAACTTAATTTGAGACAATGGCGTTGGTTGGAATTGTTTAAAGATTATGACTGTATTGTGGACTATCATCCTAGTAAGGCTAATGTGATAGTTGATGCCTTAAGTCAGAAGACCATTTCGACATTATTAGTGCATCAAGGTGAGTGGAGAATTGCATCTAATGGGGATTTAATAACTCAATTAAAAGTTAACCCTAATTTAAGACAAGAGATCATTGATGCTCAAAAAGTTGATAATAAATTGCAACAATTTATCTTGGCAACTCAGGGAGGTAAATAACCCGACTTTTCAATGAAAGGAGATGGTGATCTGTATTACATAGATCGGTTGAGTGCTCTAGCTAGTGATGAATTGAAGAAGAAGTTATTATATGAGGCCCATAATACTGTCTTCATAATGCATCTTAGTGGAAATAAAATGTATCAAGATTTGAAGCAGTATTACTATTGGTCTGGTATGAAACATGATGTTGTAGATTGTGATCAAAATGTTCGACATATCAGTAGGTTAAAGTTGAGCACCAGGTTCCATCTGGTTTGTTGAATCCTATTCTAATTCCTTAATTGAAATGAGATAACATTACCATAGATTTTGAGAATAGGCTTCCTCTCACTCAAAGGAAGCATGATGTTGTATGGGTGATTGTGGATAAGTTCACCAAGTCTGCTCATTTTATACCCTTTTGTCCTAAGTATCCAATGGATAAGCTGGCATATATATATGTGAATGAGATAGTGAGATTGTATGGGGTACCATTGTCTATTATTTTTTATCATGATCCTTGATTTATTTCGAGATTCTGGAAAAGTCTACAAATGGCTCTTAGTACCCGACTCAGTTTTAGTACCACTTTCTACCCACGAACAAATGGAAATCTAAGGGGGTTATTCAGGTATTGGAAGATACGCCTCGGGGTTGTGTGTTAGAATTCCCTAGAAGTTAGGATAAATATCTTTCTTTGATGGAGTTTACTTATCACAATAGTTATCATACTAATATTGACATGGTGTCTTATGAAGCACTGTATGGTATGAAATGTAGAACTTCTATTTGTTAAACTGAATTAAGTGAAAACAAGATTATTAGTCATGATATTGTAAAAGATACTGAAGAGAAAGTTCAAATTATTCAACATAGATTAAAAGTCGCCAGTGATAGACAGAAATCCTATGTCGATTTAAAAAGAAAAGATATTGAGTATCAGGTAGGGGATAAGGTATTTCCGAAAATATCACCATGGAAAAAATTACTTCAGTTTGTGAAAAAAGGTAAGCTCAACCCATACTACATTACTTCCTATAGGATTCTTGAGAGAATTGGACTAGTAACTTATAAGTTAGCTCTTCCTGAAGAATTGGTCAAGTTGTACGACGTGTTTCATTTTTCTATGTTGAGAAGATACCAATCTGATGATACACACAAGGTTCTGTGCAAGAAATTAAAGTACAATCAAAATTTTCTTATGAGCAAAGACCTATGTCTATCTGGGCTAGTGAAGTCCGATAACTTAGAAATAAATAAATACCTCTGGTGAAAGTATTCTGGCAATACCATGGAGTTGATGAAGCAACATAGGAACTAGAATTGACTATGAAGGTTCAGTATCCCAGTTAATCTGTTCAAGTATGAATTTCAAGGATGGAATTCTTTTAAGGGGGAGAAAAATGCGAGGCCCCAAACTATACCGTAGTAGGAATGTGTCATGTCTATGAAAGTATATATAATGAGTGTTAATGAATATGAAAGAGAGTGCCTAGTATGAGATATAATTTGTATTAAAGGAATTATTGGGGATAATTATGTAATTTGTGTTATTTATGTTATGCATGCATAAAAATAAATTAATTATGGGCTAAAATGCTAACTGAATAAAGATGGCATGCAATTACATGGAATAAGAAAATGGTGTGGTCAAATTGTAATTAATGAAAATTGAAAAGTAGGAACCAATGGGAATTAGTCACTTGTCACTCTACACACTATAAGATTTACATATAAATATGAAGAGGATGAGATGAAGCCAACCTTAACATTAAAAATGCACTATAAGATTTACATATAAATATGAAGAGGATGAGATGAAGCCAACCTTAACATTAAAAATGCAGCATTTTAGCTCCTTTCTACATCAAAATTCATACTAAATTTGATCTCCAAAGGGGATTTTGAAAGAAACATAAGAAATTGGTGTATTTGAAGTCTAAGGTAAGTTAATTTCATGTATTGATAAGAAAATTAGCTCCTTCCTCACTTCCTCTTCATCTAGTGTTTTGTTTTGTGTATGTAATTTTTGAAGATGAGTTTTGAATGGGTGTGTTATATGTAGAGGAGGAGAAGATCAAAGACAAAGGCAAAAGGAAGCAAGTGAAGTGAAGAAAAAGGGTTTTGATCACTCCATCAAGAGGTATGCAAATTTTGATATGTTTGCTTCAATTTATGAGTGTGATGTGAGAATAATTAGTAAAAGAAGTATTCCATAGTCAAATGAGATGTTTTTGGTTAAATTGGATGTGTTTTTGCTTTGCTATTGCACGTTAAGACTGAAGTTAGTTGATTTGGGATATATACCTAGCTAAATGGATAGGTTCCAATTAATAGGATTTAGTAATTTGGCCATATCTTGTCCTGTAGATCTCTAAATTGGATAATTAAAATTTTATATTAAACTAGAGATATATTCCTAACACTTTCATGAAGGAACCAAAATTTGATTTTGCCTCTAAGATTTTTTAATTTTAGCTTGAAATTGAGTTCTGGCTATTGTCCCTATTTTAGAACAACCTATAGTATTTTGCGTATAACCCCCGAAATACTTTAAAAAATTGCATGAAATTTATGTCATTAGAAAATTAAGACATAGAGGAACATTGGTCTAGAAGATGTTTTTTCTTAAAAACCCAAGTTACTAGGTCAAAATGGTCATACAAAATGGAACTAGAAACCTATTCCAAGAAAAGCTGGAAATTAGCCAAACACGATTGCGAATATAAGGGTGCAACCATGCATCACCCCATTTTAGCCCAAACATGAATTTTCCTCACCCAAATGCTTCAAAACTACATCTAAACCTTTTTAGATGTCAATGAAACTTAGCAAACCCATTTATAAGGGTAATATGAGATTCATCATGCATGTAATTTTTATATACCTTAATGATTTCATTTATGTATTTTTGAAAAGAAGTATGACTATAAAGCATATTAAGTAAGATTATAAAGATTTTAAAATTATAATGCAAGCATAAGGGAATGAGTTTGTATGTTATAAATTTGTTACTCTATAATGTGATTATGAAATGTAATTATAATGCTCTAATGATTAATTTTAACATGCCAAGTCTTAGTTGAGAGTAAACAAGCATGTCTAGAAGGGTCTGCAACTGTTTCTGTTCTGAGACACTATGAGGTCTTATGTTTTAGAGGTTATTGCCTCTTTTGTAAATATTAATCATAATTATCTTTTGTTTTGTTCCCGTTACCCATATCTAAAGAAATTAGTAGGCAATTTTGTATATGTTCAGATATATGTTTCGTCCTGATTCAAAATTATATTATGAATAATCTCTAATTTCATATTCAAATATTGTTATGTGTATATTTCATGACTTTTATTTTATAATGTATTTTTTATCACTTAAATATTATGAATCATTTGCATGTGAATGTTAGGCGACTGTTGTGAGTAGTCGTCATCTTGCATCATTATTCCCTATTAAGCTACAGGCTTAGCACGGTAGCTTCTCTTTCGTGTAGGTTTTGATAAACAGGGAAGGTTAAGATAACTGCAATAACCAAAGAAAGATGCTTAATATTTTCAAAGATTTTGTATCTAAATATTGTGTTATAATCATAAATATTAAAAAGGAATTTTGTAGTAAATGCTTGTAAGACTTATGAAGATTTCAATATATAAATGGCCTATAATAACCATAACTTATGATGAGATTTCCAATGTATGGATATGATATGTGTAATTTGTGATTTGTATAAATCACTTTGAAGTATTCGAGCGAGTTTGTTAACATGGGCAACTATATGAAATGTGATGTATATGTGTTCTATCTCTGGGAATTCTTGGATTATCTAGGTTTGTTTTGTGTGCATCCATATATCCTCTTAGGGGATATTATGGTGTCACAAACATTCCTTTTACTCATTGAGTATATTGAGAAATAGATTCACTATGTTCCATTGTTAGCTTAAAGAATTTTGCTTTAATGGTTGGTACCTGTACCTTGCAACTCGAAGTATAAGTATTGACTAATTTTTCCTATGTCGCAGAGGAGCTAGAAATACCAACAACTTGAGGAATAAAGCTCTTGGCCAGTGCCTAAGCCCAACTGCCCAAGCTAATTGTTGCTTGTTCTTGTTTCTATAAATATGAACTTGATACCTAGAATCAACCTTCTTCTTTGAAACTGACTCAACCCAATTGAATGAAGACTGAGAGTACACTATACTTGCATTTGAGCTTATTGAAAAAAAAACACAAGAGAAAAAGGTCAATATAAGAATCTAGAAAGTCGATGGAAGGCAAGGGAGAGAATAAAAGCACAACAAAAAAATATGGTCTTTTATATCAGTAAAACATAGTCTTTTATAGGAGTAATAATAATAAAAGAATAAATATATTTGCAATAAATTGAAACTTTAAATATTTGATTTATATATTATATAATTGTATCCAGTGTTATAAAATTAGAAAAAGTTTTAAATTATAATTATAATTTACCCAATAATATATAATGACTTAATCCAAATTTATTTTAAATGAGTATTAATCCAAAATTATTTTGAATGAGTACTAAGTATCCTCTAAATTTTTATCACTAGTTTAAATGTATCAAAGATAGAATACTTACAATTAAAGTTGTTCAATATCATATTCAGTAATATAGAATGTTAAACTTGTTAACTCCAAAGTGAAGGATTATCATACAACATGTCAATAAGCAATCAAATATGATTGACGCTACCAATCAATTAGATAAATAAAGTTTATACATAAAAGTTAAGGTGATTCTTTTTTTTTCCGTTCATTTTTGAAATCATGTTGACTAAACATGTATAAATTAACCAACTTATTTACTCTCGTAAGTTAAGTCACAAAAGTAAATATTTTGGATTTTAATAAATAATTTGAATAATTAATGTTACGTCTTAAGTCCAATTCTACCAATTGAGTACGTGGCAAACTTTATCCAATAATGAAGTCCATATTGTTAAACTCCAATATAAAGCTATTTTTAATAGTATATTTGTCAAAAAAAATTGTTTGACGTTTTGATATAATTATTATTTATTATAGATGAAATTGTAATATTTTAAAAACTTTGTATAGTTTTTAATTTATATTTGCATAATAAGTAAATAATCTTTTTCATATTAATTGTTATTATTATTTTTATATGAAATATGTGAAAAATTAAGTAAATAAATTGTTTTTATTTTAGATTTCTATTATTATGATTTTGAGATATGGATGATGTAAAATTATAAATTATATAATCCAATATATTTAAGAATTATTTTACAATTTAAAAATTAAAGAATATTTTATAAATTAAAAAATTACTCTTTATTAATTGGTATCGATATAATATCATACTAAATGTGTGGTTGGTTGTTACTAAAGAGTGGCCGCTGCAATGAATCTCGAGTATAGATCGTCTGTCTAATATTACGGTATCTTATTTTGTCTAGTATTAAAATGGTGTCGTTTTTGTTTAAAAATGGGACAGACGCCTCTGGCTCCCTCTACTCTAGCCAAGCCGTTTTCAACGAGTAGCCGTTTTAAACCCAAAGCAACGTCAACTGATTCAAAAACACAAATAATTATTATACTTCTTTAATTATTCTAAAAGACAAATAATTTTTGTTTCTTTCTTTAATTCTTTTTATCTTGATGATGACAAAAATAAACATATATTTTTATCCTTATTCTTATTAAGAACAAAATTAATAATAATAAGGAATTTAATTATCT
>JAOQMP010000001.1:23348974-23359526 GCA_027563575.1 Erythroxylum pedicellare
ATACTTTCCAAATAAATTTTCATCACTAATAAACCACAATTCTCACCTTAATCAAAATTCTAAACCAATTACACCCGGAATGTCATAAATACATGCACATAATTTGTATGAGTCTAAATGCTCATACACAAATAAGCAAATATTCAAATATGCAAAGCATAAAATGTATTGAATTTTCTTAATATTCTAACCCCTACTGCCTCCTTTAGCAATCCTCCCAAACTATTCCAAGTTCTTTGATAGAAAAATCCATTCAATCCATCCGAACCAAGAGCTTTAGATCTACTCATGCTAAAGACCATCTTATATATTTCCTTATCTGTAATAGGTTTGATTAACCAATTAGTTTCATGGTCCAAAATCTTACAGGTTACAATCCAACTAAGGTCGCACTCCAATTCAGAAGGGAGAGAATCTGATCCAAGTAGCCTACTTTAGAAACTCATAGCTTCCTTAACTACTTCTTCTTATCTATAGACCTCCACTCCAGCTTCTGTTTTAATGGAGGTAATTCTGTTTATATTTTTTTGGGCTAACATAGAGTTGAAGAAGAATTTTATACATCTATCTCCCTGTTTTAACTAGTTTATTCTAGCTCTCTATTTCAATAAGGAATGTTGATTTTCCACTACTTCCAAGTAGTTTTTAAGAGCTTCCTTTTCTGCTGTAACTAGAGCTCCATCCAAACAGTTTTCTGCCAATGCTTTTTGAATAGAAAAAAGTTTATCCTTAGAATATTCAATCTCCTTATTAAGATTCAACCCTCTCTTACTGTTAAGAGTCTTCAGCTCCTGGTTTATAGCCTTGAGCTTTTGGACACCAATGTATTACTTAGCCCCATAACATCTATGCTCCAATCCCTTTTTAATAGCTTCGTGAAAACCCTCCATGTTAGCAAGAAAATTATTAAATCTGAATGGGTGTTAGATTCTTTAGGGAGTGAACAAGTCTACTATCTTAATAGGAGTATGATATGAAATACCAGGATCTAGGAACTTTGCTGAGCTTCTTGAGAAAGAATTTAGCCATTCCACATTTACCAAAACTTTGTCCAGTTTTTTTTATGTTCCAAATAGAGCTTTGTTTATTTATCTAAGTAAACTTATGAACTTCTACTCTTAGATCCGTAAGTCCCACTTCTTGCATGCAGTCATACATATCTGAGGAGTAGTTAAGTAGATTACAATTACCTTCAGATTCTAACTTGTACAAAGTAGTGTCAAAATCACCACATACCATCCAAGGGGAATTTACTGAAGGCTTAATCTTTCTTAAGTAATTCCATAGGCTAGTTCTTTGGAATGTTGTATTGAACCCATAGGCAAAAGTAGCTAAAACCTAAGAATTTTTCATTTTGAAATAAAGCATAGTGTGAATATGTTGCTGACTGGATTCCAACACCTCAAGTTTCAAAAAGTGACCATCATAGGCTATAATGATCCTTTCATATGCATGGAAATGAATTACTAGTTGTTTCCCAAACAACCCAATTTATTAAGATTTTCTTTTTTAATTTTAGTTTCCAACAAACAAAAAACCCACGGCCTTTCCTTGGTCACAAAATCCTTTAAAGCACAAAGCTTTGAAGGATTATTTATTCCACACACATTCCATACAATCAAAGTCATAATCAGTTGGCTTTACCTTTGGAGCTTTTCCTATTGCTTCTACTACTTTTCTGAGAAGTGACTTGCTCAAAATACTCCTCTTTATTAATTCCTTTCTGCATATCAACCCTTGTAAGACCTAGCTCATTCTGGTTGACCCACGAATATGCTTCAATTTGATTTGTGCCAATAGATTCTAGATCATTTTCTTCTTTATTGCATAAATCTTCATAAGGATTTTGGAGAATTTCCTTTGGCTAAGTAGGAACTGTATTTTCCTCTTCCGGGATATCCTTCATAATGTTGGTGGAATCATTTACTGACCTAGCCATATCCTGATTTTCTTCTTTTTGGCCTATCTTTTCCTTCTCCTTCAATTCTTCAATCTCATTTTTTTTTTATTTCCATCACTTCCCAGTAATAACCCTTGATGAAGAGCTTTTCCATCAGTTTCCATTCCTTACCTTGCACTCTAAGGGAAGGTTTCCGTTGATAAGTCACCATGACTCTATCTTCCCTTAGAGAGTTTTCATCTGCCAATCTTAGGATCGGAATATTATCCTTTAATTCCTTGTCCAAATCCATACTCACACATAATCAAGCAAAACTAACTCTCTTCCTCAATGCAATATTTTCATCCATGTAAATTGGTTTCCCCAAATAACTAGCAAGCATACTCAACCCCTTTGTAGTCTAATACTCCAAAGGAATATTATGAATATTCACCCATAGGGGAATGTTCTTCGTTTTTATTTTTTCAAGCTCCATCCCCAGATGCCAATTGTGGAGAAATAGAGGAAGTTGAGCGATATGTAAGGGACCCTCTTCCATAACCTTTTGAGCTTCCAATCTGGAAGAAAAGGTAAAGATTATGTTGTCTTCTTCAGTAAGCATCAACTCCATAAGCCCTCTTCCTTTCCAATTCCTCACAGCCCACACTTATATATCCAGAAAAGCTGGCCTCTTTTCCATGAAGAAACCCATAAGAGTAGCTTCCCAAGTCATAGTTCCTTGCTGTAAATCTTCTAAACTAGGAGCCACCATTAGTTTACCATCCTTCTGTACAGGAGGGTTGAAAACCAAAGAGGAGTCTGAATTATCCCCAACAACCTGTTTCTAAGTTTTCCTAGTTCCTTTTACATTGTCAACTTCAGTAGGGTTAACTCCTTTAGGAGGAACAACAGTGTTTGCATTGCCAGGGGTTTTTCTTGAATAGGAAAGGTAAGTGGAGGGGGTGGGAACATCGGGTTTAGGAGGGGAGGGGAGGGTAGATTGGATTAGGGTTTGGGGTTGGGTTAGGGTTAGGGTTAGGGGTTGGATTTGGAGGGATTTCTGTTGTATGGTTGAAATTAGTGTCGAAAAATCCGTATTCGTGTTTGCGGATGAAAATCTGGTGGTTTTTCTCTTTTTGCAGGTATGGAAAGATATCTGAAGAAAAAAAAAGGAGAAGAGAAGAGCAAGTTGTTTTGGTAATTTTGCTGTATGGGAGAGATAGGAGTGGCTGGTCAAAGGAAGGAGGGGAAGAAAAAAAGAGTCAACAGGTTCAAGTGGCTGAAATCTTCAGATGATGGCCATTCTTCAGGTGATAGCCATCATAGGTTTAGGAAAATCTTGCATGATTAATGGAAAAGAGTTGATTGTACAGTAATTTCCTAGATTCTAAATATGATTTCAAAGAAAATTATTGATGCTTTTATATACATTAACTCGAAAAAAGAGTTATGGCTGAAGATAGAAGAAATATTTGGGGCTTATAACTAGCCACTCTTATACCAATTGCAACATAAAATTACATATATGAACTAAGGAAATATTTCATTGGTTAAGTATTATACAAACAGAAGAAGTTATAGTATGAGTTAAAAGTGTTAATGCCAATGCCTCATTATGGTTATGGAGCTGCGAAACAATGTATTTGTATAGTGATAAAGTCAATTTTCATATAATCACCTCATACAATTTGTTATATAGGACTCAGTGATTTGTTTGATCATATTAGAAATTAAAATATGATAATGAATTCTCTTCCAACTGTCAATAAAACATATTCAATGCTATTGCGTACAGAAAAGCAAGAGAAATCTACAATGTGTCTAACGATAATCTTGAGAATAATTCGATGCTTGGGAAATATGAATTACAAAAAAGGAGAAGTAAGAAGAGGAAATATTAAGGAGTAAGAATTTGTAAAATGACCTAATAGGTATTGGGACTACTATAATCATGATGACCATCTAGAGGAAGCTTGTTTTAAACTCCAAGGTATATTTGATTAATATATAACTCTTAGATTGTTAATACTAGTATTAGTATTCACACATGTGTCAACCTTAACTATTTGACAAATCCTTACACTATTCCTAAACCTACACTTATGTACTTACTTGATGGAAGCATCAATATGGTATCACACATTGATGATATTAGATTGAGCTTCAAAATTACCTTTAAAAAATTTATACTTGCCTAAGTTTAAATATAATTTACTCTTTATAAATAAACTACCAGAAATATATTTGATTAATTTTTAATTTTCCCCATAAATTGTTTCTCATAATACCTAAAGACTAAGGACATTTTGGTAGTGGGAAAAGTGATTGGTAAATTATATCTACTAGAAAAATCTTCATTCACCATTGAAACATTGAAATTGTATACCTCTAAACCAAAGATATCAGATGCTCGTGTAATAAATTCTTATAATTATGAATTTTTAGTAATTAAGCTTCAGACTATATGTTTCATATATGGCATATCAAACTAAGCCCAGCTTTTGTTATACAACTCCTCTATTTACCTAACCATATATACATAGATTGTAACACCCGTTTTAGGGTTTAGAATATTGAGAAATTTTAGTGCAGTTTATGCTTTGCATAATTGAGTATTTCACTATTACGTACTTATGAATTTTGACTCATTCAGGGACTATTGGCATTACTTCGAAATTTTTGGGAATATTAGGAATTTTTTCTAAAAATTTTGGGATATTAGGAAAATTAGACAAATGGCATTGTGATATGTGGCAATCTTAGATGTTGACAAAAGGCGCACATGTAAGAAGCCACTTGTCACTAGGATAATAATACACATATGTACATATGTTAGAAAGCAAAAAAAGAAAAACCATATCTGTAACTTGGTTGTTCTTAGGTTTTGTTTAGTTTTTACTCAACACCAAACCTTGCTTTTCGCACTCACTGCTGGTGGTTTTTCTAAACGCAAGGTAAATGAAATTTTAGGTTTTTGGTACTATAAATAAGTTGATGATATTTCACAGTTAAGAAAGGAATACATACATGAATTGTGTATAAAGCATTTCGGTGATATTGTGAAATACGCATTAGTTGTTTTCACTGTACATGCATGAATCGTTCTTTGGATAGGCTTATAGATTTGTATGTGAATGAGATAGTGAGACTGCATGGAGTACCGTTGTCGATTATTTCTAATCACAATCCTCGATTTACTTCGAAATTTTGGAAAAGTTTACAGAAAGCATTGGGTACTCAAGTTAAGTTTAGTACTGCTTTCCATCCCCAGACAGATGGATAACCTAACGGGTTATACAGACATTGGAAGACATACTTCGAGGTTGTGTGTTAGAGTTTCCAGGAAGTTGGGATAAATATTTAGCTATGATGGAGTTTGATTACAACAATAGTTATTAGACCAGCATTGGTATGGTGCTTTATGAAAAGCTATATGGTAGAAAGTGTAGAACTCTGGTATGTTGGACTGAGATGAGTGAAAGCAAAATGATCGGGCCTGAAATTATGAAAAATCCTGAAGAAAAGATTCAGATTATTCAGCAAAGTTTGAAAGCTGCCGGTGATAGGCAGAAGTCTTTTGCTGATCTAAAAAGGAGAGATATTGAGTATCAGGCAAGTGATAAGGTGTTCTTGAAAGTGTCATCGTGGAAGAATGTACTTCGATTTGGTAACAAGGGTAAACTTAGTCTGCGATACATTGTCTCTTATGAAATTCTTAAAAGAGTTGGACCAGTAGCTTATTCGTTGGCTCTTCCTGAAGAATTGGCCAAGCTACATGATGTGTTCCACGTTTCTATGGTAAGAAGGTATTGGTTTGATGTGACACATAAAATTCTAGTGCAAGAAATTCAGGTACAACCAGATTTGTCATATGAAGAAAGGCCAGTTTCTATCTTAGCCCGAGAAGTCAGGAAACTTAAGAATACACAAATACCTTTAGTAAAGGTACTCTGGCAACACCATGGACTTAAGGAAGCAAGATGGGAGCTCAAAGAAACCATGAAAGCTCAGTATCCGCAACTATTGAGATCAGGTATAAATTTCGAGGAAGAAATTTTCCTAAGGAGGGAAAAATTGTAACACCCCTTATTAGGAGTTAGAATATTGAGAAATTTCAGTGCACTTTATGCTTTGCATAATTGAGTATTTCGCTGTTATTTACTTATGAATTTTGACTCATACAAATTATTGTACATGCATTCACGACATTTTTTGGGTAAAATGGATTTATAAATGCGATTAAATTACGAAAAACTCATTCAGGGACTATTAGCATTACTTCAGAATTTTTAGGAATATTAGGAATTTTTTTGGAAATTTTGGGATATTAGGAAAAATAGACAAATGGCAGTCTTAGATGTTGACAAAAGGTACACATACAAGGAGCCACGTGTCACTAGGATAATAATACACGTATGTGCATATGTTAGAAAGCAAACAAAAAAAAAAACCAGATCTGTAACTTGGTTGTTCTTCGGTTTCATTTAGTTTTTACTCAACACTGAACCCTGCTTTTTACTCTCACTACTGGTGGTTTTTCTAAAAGCAAGGTAAGTGAAATTTTAGGTTTCCGGTACTATGAATAAGTTGATGATGTTTCACGGTTAAGAAAGGAATACATGAATAAATTGTGTATAAAGAATTTCGGTGATATTGTGAAATATGCATGAGTTGTTTTCACTGTACATGTATGAATCTGTTAAGTATTAGTAGAAATGGTTTTAAATGAGTTTAATGATATGGAATTTAGCTTTTAGTGAGGTTGTGATAATGAAATGATCTGAAGTACTTATGTGTTGAAAATGATAAAAGATAGAAAATGTAGAAAATTGGAAGTTGGGTGAATGAGAATTTGGATTTTTGATATCAGATATGAACCTTGGACTTTTTATTTGTTTGTGTTCTTGAGCTGAAATGAAGCTGGAAGAATTGGTTTAAGTGTTTTATAGGTTAATTGAAGAAGACTGAATTGAGAATAAAAGATTTGAAAGAAAATGCAGTAGAGAGAGGGAGTATATGTGAAGTTTCAAATTTCAAATATGTGAAGTGTACACTTGATTTAAAGTTGTGCTTTGGTTGACTGGAGATGATATGGAGTGAAACAAAGTGGTGATTGTAAGTGTACAAGTGTGTGGTGAAGGATTGAAAAATGAAAAAAATGAAAGAGCTGGTTGTGAAGCACGATCACGACTTCGTTAAAAATATAGCGAGTCACGATTGTGCTTCTGCATGATCGTGACATAATTAACAAATATAGCGAGTCACAATTGTGCTTCTGCACGATCTCGACTTCGCTGGTTCACCCGACGTATCGCGGTTGTGCATGTGCACGATCGCAACTCCCTGTTTTATTCGAAAGGGTTGTTTTCTGAACATACTTTGATCTTTTTCTTAGAACTTCTTCACCAGACATCCAATTCACATGGGAATTAAACCAATAGACTCATAAGACATTGATCTTTATCTCCAAAAAAAATTGGAACTTTCTAAAATGTATTGATTAATGAATTTAAGATGAAATTGTGAATGAATTGAAGTATGATAACTGGGTTGATTTTATTGAACATACTTCGGTGTTTTGATTAGATCTTGATCAGTAGACTTCAGAATGGGATGATTCTTATTTGAATTAAACTAGAGACTTACGACTACAAATTGTATGAAGAGATTGAATTCTAATTCTGCCTTTAAGAATTTCATAATTTGATTGGAAATTGAGATAAGAATTATGTTGAAGTTTAAGTACAGTCTTAAATCTTTTGAGTATAACTTTCAGTATATAGAACCAAATCGATTGAACTTGGTATCATTAGAAGCTTAAGACATGGAAGAACAATTTTTAGAAGGAAGTGTTATCAAATTACCTCATCTTCCTGATGTGAATAATTGAGCAAAGTGGACCCAAAAATTGGTTGTGAGATAAATCTGAATTGAGCCATTGAGTATCGTTTCACATGATTGATAATGTGGATGGATTAAGAATAAGAGACCCAAAAATTTGTCATGAACATGCATCATGCATATTTAGTGTACATGAATGTGCATGATTGAATTTATAATTGTTCACAATAGTGACATATGTTTGTATTAAATGTTTTAAAGGAACCCATTGAGCGACCAATTCCACATATTGCCGGGACTTTGAGGCAATAAACAATAAGGGAGCATTTGTAAGTAATTTAGAAGGTCAATTTTTTAAGTAATTCAGTAAGTAATTTTTGATAGTTTTTCTTTGTTTTGTCTATTATTGATTTTGACCATTTAAGGATTTGCAAAGCTGTCAGATTGATATGTTTGAATATTTGGCATGAAACCAATGAATGATATATGTATTGAATTTCAGACATTTCTGTTTTTGAATCTGTTAAGTCCCAGTTGTAGGTAAATAGGCAGCCTAGAAGGGTCTGCAGCCGCTTCTGTGACACTTCGGTGTCTTCTATTAATGGCACTTCAGTGTTTTTTGTTATTGACACTTTGATGTCAGGACTTCGGTCTCTTCTGGACACTTCGATCTCTTCTATATAATTCCCATTGCCCACTTCTATAAATGGATTTAGCAGTCATCTGATTTTGTATTCTGATATCTGTTTGATTTTGACATAAACTAAATTGGTTTCTGATTCTGAAGGGTTTATACCCTCTTATGTTATGCAGTTCTGTTAATTACAAAATCTGTTTTGAAATGCATTACGTCTGATTTATTGTTAAAGAAATATTTTAATATAAATTAGTTATTATTCACTAAGCTATATACTTAGCACGATGGATTTTTCCCGTGAAAGTTCAGAGAGAAGGACTTGAGGACTAGGACAAGTCAACCGTAATGGCCAATGGAGTCTGAGTCTTGTTTTGATAAAAAATGTATTTTGAGTTGATTTTTGGCTTGTATCTGATGTATTTATGAATTTGAATTTTTATGAAGATTTGTAATAACCTTAATTCATGCTGGTTTCTAAAATTATGTTACGTATTGATAAACACAGTTTGAATGGCATAAAGAATTGTTTGAGCTTCTGGTAATACATGTATGAAATGTTTAGTACGCTTTGAAATGTTTCAATACTATTACTATTGTTTATGTATAGATGAGTTGTGCATGTTGTCGTGTATCCTCCCAGGGGATATTTTGGGCGTTACATAGATAATTTTGGCCTGTGGCCATCCAACATAGATTGAAGTTTTTACCTAGCACCACACAAATACATTTTGATATTTAGGGCTTATATAACCAAATTTTGCATCATTGGGGCATCGTGTTTTTTAGAAAATTGATGATTATAATAGAGGCATATGGGCCTATATCTTAAAACATAAATCCCAGACAATTTCAACCCTTTAAACCTTTCTACAAATGATTAAAACCTAGTTTTAAACTTCAGTTCACCTTATTTGAACTAATAATATATCATAATTTCTTAGTCGTAATTGTCAAACTTTATCTTCTCAGCATATCATACATAAATGTTCATACATTTATACCCCTAAAAAAAGGGTTGTAGAATACAAATACCAACAAATTCTTCAAGTAGCTTGAGCACTAATGTTTTAATCTAATTTTCTTAAAAGGTTTTGGGGAGAATCTATTTTAACAGCCACATATTTTATTAAATGTTTACCCACATTTACTTACATGAAAACTTTATTTGAAAAATTATTCAAGAAACCATTTGATTATAATTTCTTATAAACTTTTGGTTGCCTCTAGTTTGCATCAAATACTCCACCTTACAATGACAAATTCTCACCTTATGCCTTCGAGTGTGTTTTTAAGCTATACATCAAGCCAAAAGGCTTGTAAAGTATAGAACCTACAACAATATAGTATCTTTACTTCTAGAGATGTTATATTTCTCTTACAAAATTATTTTTATTTATTCTTCTAGCACATCTCTACACTACAAGAAAAGCAAGAATTAACGACAGAAAATTACCGACGAAAAATATGTCATTGCAAATTACCGACGAAAAATCTATTTTCATAGGTAAAATTGACAGAAAAATTTTTGTTTAACGACGGTACTAATATTCGTCGCTAAATATAAAGGAAAATCATCCCGGTAAATTTTGCGATGGACTTTAATGATGATACAAGATTCCCGTTGATAAAGGATTTAGCGAGGTATAAGATATCAGTTTGTAAAAAGGCGGGAATTATTGGTGGAATAAAATTCTTTTGAGTTTACCTATGGAAATTTCTGTCAGTAAATTTCTTCGATAAAATCTTTTTAAATTTAAACTCACCCAATATCTACCCCTACCTGCGTCTTCTTCCTTCTTCCTTCTTCTTGCTTCCCCTCTTCGGCTTTCTTCTCTCTGATTTCTCTATTGTGGACTCGTTTTTTGCTCGTTGGCGTTGTCTTCTTCGACCATTGTCATCGTGTCCTTTGGTGGAGGTATTTTTGCAACTACTATCATGTGTTTGTCCATATATTGAATGAAAGTTTATTTGGGTATTTGATTAATTTCATTTATTTGTATATTTTGTTATTGGAAAACAACTTTAAGGTATAAATGTTAGTGATAGAAGGGAAAAGACGTGATTTTAATTCTGATGTTGGAATAAATTTCTGATGTATATAAGGTGTTTGATAAAATGTCTGTTCTTTGAAAAAATGGTTTCAGTTCTTTTTTAGTATGAATTTCATAATTTCAATTCTTTTACTTGAAATATGA
>JAOQMP010000001.1:23359626-23371021 GCA_027563575.1 Erythroxylum pedicellare
TTAGAATATAATAAAGATATATATATAAACTAAAATGGATAAGATATAAAAAAAGCTAAATTAAATAAACTACAACTGTACAATACGACAATGAACTATTTTGTAATTTTTAAAAAATTTAGGGACTATTTTATAAATTTAAAAAATTACCTGAAACGGTACCCGATGTTAATTGGTACCAGTACAGTACCGTACTAGAATCCAATCTGGTATCAAGTTCGGTACGATATTCATAACATTGATCATCTCTTGTTGACACTTCCTTACACTACAAGAAAAAGCAACAGAAAATTATTGACGGAAAATATACCGTTACAAATTATCGATAAAAAATCTATTTCCGTTGGTAAAATTGACGAGAAAATTTTCATTTAACGACGGTACTAATATCCATCGCTAAATATCGAGGGAAATCATCCTTGCAAATTTTGCGATGGACTTTAGCGACAGTATAAGATATCGGTTGGTAAAAAGGCGGAAATTATTGGCGCAATAAAATTTTTTTGAGTTTACCTATGGAAATTTCCGTCGGTAAATTCTTTTTAAATTTGAACTCACCCGACATCTTCCCCCACCTATGTCTTCTTCTTCCTTCTTCCTGCGTCTCATCTTCGGCCTTTTTCTCTCCGGTTTCTCTGTTGTGGACTCCTTTTCTGCTCCTTGGCATTGTCTTCTCTGACCATTGTCATCGTATCCTTCAGTGGAGGTATTTTTGTAACTACTGTCATATGTTTTTTGTATATTGGATGAAAGTCAATTTAGGTATTTGATTACTTTCATTTATTTGTATATTTTATGATTGGAAAACAAATTTAAGATATAAATGTTAGTGATAGAAGGGACAAGACGTAATTTTAGCTGTGATGTTGAGATAAATTTCTGATGCATGTAAGGTGTTTGATGAAATGTCTGTTCTTTAAAAAAATGATTTCATTTCTTTTTTAGTGTGAATTTCATAATTTCAATTCTTTTACTTTAAATATGATATAACTTACATTGATATTTTTGTAATGCATTATGCTTAGATGATAGTATAATATGATATGCTTAGATTATATTATAATTTGATTATAGTACAAAATGGATAATTATTTATGAGACATCTACGACAGTTTAGTATGAAAGTCTGCTTAGAGATAAAAAAACAGCTTGACTATGAGGCCAAAAAGTTTCAAAGTTGTGTAAGGAGAAGTCCTTTAGCTAGCCCCAAGAATGAAGCCAAAGGATAAGAGCAGAGGAACTAGGTTAATGCTAAAAGCTAAGTACAAGATGTGCATATTATAGAATCAAGGAAAATTTTAACTCCAACAGAGATTTTCTTTGCCTTCCTCTCTAACCCTTGTAAGTCTAACCTTGGAAGCATAGTAATATATCTGTAGGCTGTCCAATCTTACCATACACACGCCTTATAGTCTTCTTAATCTCTTGTTTTCTTAGACCATAACAACAATATTTTTTTTACTTAAATTTCGCGAACAAAGACCTTGCGCATCTTTCTCCATTTAGAACCATAGGGGCTCTAAGCTATGTCATTTACACCCAAAGAGTTGATTCTAGCATTGAGAGGTGGGTTACGGTTCGCAAAGATTTTGTCTTGGTCTCGAACAACTTCTCTGACTAAGTTCGGGGAGCTAACTACGAGACACAATTTATTACTGAGGCACAGCTTGTAGATGGGTCCATAGACACTAGCTAAGTCTGTGAAATCTCGATGAATGTCTTGGCCAAGAAATAGAAGGTATCCAACTATTGGCAATTCCTGAGGACCTAATGGCAGTGGAGCCACATCCTTCTTTATTTTCTTAACTTTCCACAAGAACCAGAATATAATAAGTATTGCGATTGGTACGAAGAGATTTAGCAAAGTTCTCTCCATGGTGGCTTCCAAAGAAACTGAACACTTTACAGGTAAATTTTAAAAAACAGTTTTTAGTCAATTTACCGACGGGAAAAAAGTTCGTCGGTAAAATATATTGGATTTACCAACGGAAACTCTTTTTTTGTAGGTAATTACCGACAGAATAACCAAATCCGTTGGTAATTTTCTGACATAAAAATTTTCTCCTTTGGTAAATTTACCGACCGAACAAAATTTCCGTCGGTAAATTTATCGACGGTATACAAAATTTCCGTTGGTAAATTTATCGATGGTATAAAAAATTTCCGTCGGTAAATTTATCTACGATCGTATTTTTGACACCTTTTTCGTCAGTAAATTCCGTTGCTAAATAAACTTACCAACGAAATGTGTACAAATTCCGTTGGTAATTTCCGTCGCTAAATTCCATTTTTCTTGTAGTGTCTACTTATAATCCATCATTTAGCAGTTGATAATGATATTCAATCAATAGTTGATATACTTACACCTATGTAACAAAGTAGTTCTCAACTACTATTAGATCACTCCTTGCGTATATCTTCTCATCCTCCTTTAGAAAATCAACCTTCATCCACTATTCCCACACCTAATTTTCCTACTTGACATATTACCATAGTTACCCATAAGCCTGTATGGTTGAATGATTTTGGATCAACTATAATACATTTTGCTATATCACCATAAACTACTAATGTTTCTTATAGTTCTTCATTGCACATATCCAACACATTTCCTTATGTACAATCACCTAATTTTTCTACTAGTTACTTGTCTTTTCTAGCAGACATATCAACGATCTAGGAACCACATTCATATCATCAAGCTAGAATTCATCGTTCAAGCTTGAACAATGGGTTATAGGCATTTGAAGATAATCACTCTTGGAAATTAACAAAGTTACTAAAAGTTAAGAAACACATTGGTTCAAAATAGGCTTACAAGTTCAAATCAAAGCCAAATGGTACTATTGATCGATTTAAAACAAGGTTGGTCACTAAGGGGAACAATCAAATTAAAGGTGTTGATCTCTTTAATAGTTTTTTTCCTATCACAAAGTTAGGTCACTATTTGTATTTTCTTGGCAATTGCCATAACAAGGAAATGTTCAATTCATCAAGTTGAAATTAATAACGTCTTTTTAATGAACTTCTTGATGAGGAAGTGTGCATGTTACCTCTTGATGGTTAGGAAAAAATACAACAAGGTCAGGTTTACAAGCTTAGACGCTCATTATATACCTTGAAACAAGCATTATTTTAGTGGAATATAAATTGACATCCAAACTACCACTCCAAGAAAAAGGGTGGTCACCGACGGAACAGGTTAATATAATTTACCGACAGATCTTACTAACGGATTTTACACCGCCGCTAAAGTTTATTTTACAACTGACATTGCCTACGTATATCGTTTTTTTGTCAGTAATTACCGACAGGAAATTTTCGGCCGCTAACCCTCCGTCTCTATTATGATATTTTCTTGTAGTGTACAAGCCTATAGTTATGTCCAGTTAAGTCATAGTTTGTTTGTATACTATGTCCAACAATTATAATTATATTGTTTCAATTATGTAAATTAATGACTTGTTAATTACTGAAAAATGGTAAACTAAAATTATTAGGGATAAACATTTTCTTCATGAGTAGTTCACTATAATGGATATTGGCTACTTTAAATATTTTCTGGGTATAAAGATCAAGGACATATATCCATCAACATAAATATGTATTGTATATTATTTATGGTGCTAGCCTCACTGAGTACTAAACCTTATGTTACTCCTTTCCCAGGTTTTTTAATTTATTACAGAAAACAATCCCTTGTTTCCTAAACCTGAACGGTATAGACGAATATATGGCAAATTACTTTAGCTCAATTTTACTTGCTTAAACTTGGTTTTGCAATCTAATAACTAATCCAATCCTTCCAAGCTCCTCTTGTTTCTTGTTAGGAAATTGCATTTCATGTTGTTATACAAAGATAAGGCCCCATGAACAACTCTCTGCGTCTTAAAACTAATTGTGACGTTGAATGAGCGTCTTATGTAGATATAAGAAAAACTCTAATGAGGTATTGCACACATTTGAGACCGCTGGTATCACGATCCTTAGGTAAGGCAGAACACAGGAGTCTTGATTCCACATTCTGTGAGTTGCAATGAATATATCAATCGCTTATTGCAAGAATTTCAAGTTCCAATACAACACCCTATCAATTTATGGTGTGATAATCAAGTTTGAATACATATCACAACTAATCTAGTATTTTATGAATGTACAAAACACTTAAAAAATAGACAGTCACATTGTTTAAAATAAGTTCAAAGAGGGATTTGTGTTACGACGACACAAATTTTGGGTGCAAATATAATGACCAAATCTCCTACAGATCCTCTTTTCAATTCTTTTTTGGTGTAAGTTAAACTTGATTGACCATCATCGGGGAGACGCATTAGAAATGCTAGTTTATATTAGTCAATTGGTTTGTTGTACAGTAACAGTAATTTGTTAAAGTTGGTTAAAGCTATTAACTTTTTAGTTACAATAAATTGATGACCTAGACAATCTAGAACTTATTATTCTCATGGATATAAATCACTCCTTGCAATGAAGGATCACATTCATTCTTGGCCGTTCTTTGCTTGCTTGATGACGATGATTTGTTCAGTATTTACGTGAGGAATGAAATTAAATAGTTAAAATTTCCAGTAAATATTGACCAGCTTCTTAATGTGTGTGGTGGTGAGAAGGAAGAGGGAGGGTGTACTTCCATCTATCTATAAAGATAATATTCTTGCAAAACAAAAGGCATTTAGACATATTATACATACAAAGAAAGGACCATCACTGAGATATCCTTTAGAGAGCAGGAGGGTATGGGCAACAACATAACTCGTTTTCATTTTGATTCGACCTTAATCTCCAAGTTCTTCTCTTGATAAACGTTTTGACAGTGTGTTCGTGACCTTCTTTTCTCTGCTTCCTGTTTTCGCCTTTTCTCATAACCTGCACACACAGTCCCATCACCAATGAGTAGTAATCACATATTTACATTTTTAAGAAAAGAAAAGCAGGACACCAACTTTGTTTTTTCTTTCTTCTTATTTATTTATTTTCCACTCTGCTGAGGGCAGAGACAAGTATCACTGACTTGACAAGTCCAGTCATGAAGTCCGTTGGCATATTATTTTGCAACGGTAGTTGTTAATCTGTGGCCGTGATTGTCCAATGTCAATTGTTAGCTTACATCTTCCACTCTTGTCAACCCTCTATTTACTAGGAAAATCCTTGGCGGATACGTTTCTTTTCTTAAGATTGTTGGACCACGAAACCAGAGTTCAAGATTCTGGAAGCTACCATTCAAAGCTTGACGGAGTCATTGACTTACTGTTATTTCTAAGAAATCTGGTTAGGAAACATACCAGGGCAGCTTGAATGTATCTTTCCACCATCCCTGCTTTGAGCAGTTTGAAACTATTCTGTCCAATCGTACAATGATCTCGGAGAAGGTTGGCCGACCGACAGGTTCTGGATGCCAGCATTCATCAATCAACCTGCAACAATATCATGACATTACCCCAGAGATCAGATTCTAATAATATAAAACTAAATGGTAAGCAGGAAGCCACTTCTTAACCTATTTTCCAATGATTATCACTGTGTTGGATATTCAAAAGAAGTTTCCAAACCTTGTTTATTACTGTAATTAAAGTGACGGGTTCAAATCCTTAATTGCGTGAGATGGGATAAGCAACGCGGAGGACTACCCCTACGTGTAGCACATGGCTCAAATGGCCTCTTTTAACGCCATGAAAAGAATGTGTGTGATATCTGGTCTTCAAAACTTACTCTCTGAGATCTGGAGGATAACTTCTTAGTTTGACTTTGAATGGCGGTCTTTTCTTCTCTAAGCACATCAATCTCACAGTCTCTTCAGGAGACTTGGGGTTGAATGGCTGTACTCCCTCAATCATCTAGACCAAACAAGAAAACAATTATAAAAAAAACATAGTGCTGCCTAACGTTTAGTCCTGAGAATTATCCATTGTTAAGGTAATGAGCAGCTTGATGACATAATATGGCAGATGAAAATTGTGACAAACTAATGCGTGCGTCTTCCACAGTGAGATAAGAATTGGATGCAATTCAAATTTTTGCTTATATCTCATAACAAGGATATAATTGATATGGACCTATTGAATTTGCGTACAAGAAATGTAACCAGTCTTTGTCAAAAATTAGTATTACAGATGGAGTCTCAAAAAGTAAAACGCTGAAACCAAAATGAGAGTTCTTAACCATGCTGATTGAGATATGCTTGAGAAAGAAAAGATACCTCATACAAAATTACGCCGAAAGAATAAGCATCCACAGATCTATCAAATATTTCATCTTTAAAGATTTCAGGTGCCACATATATATCTACAAAACCAACAAAGGAACGTCATTACTCCAAATGAAGTCAAGAATCAAAATCAGGAATATTTCATGCAGTTCTTTGTAGAGAATGTGAATTTAATCAGTTAAGGTAACTGAAAAACGAAAAGAATTTTTTTTAGAAATTGGGCACCCAACATACAATGATGTACAAGATTCAATAGGTAAAAAAAAAACTATTCAATTCTAAAAGTTGCAAATAATATCTTACCAGAAGGGTCGGCAGAAGTACCAGGTACTAGCCTAGCCTTGTCAGGTAAAATCTGTGACAACCTTATCAACCCAAATCCAGATACCTTCAACTGACCACCACTATCCAGCAAAATATTTCTGACACCTTATCGAAAATTTAATAATTAAAGAAGCGTACATTTTAATGAGTAAAAGTGAAACTTAATTCACAATGGCAGATCAAGTTAAGTTTTTTCATTTAGTTGTCTTACTTTGGCTTTAGGTCACAGTGGATGATCGGATCTGGTTTGCATTCGTGTAGATAATTCATGCCCCTGAGAACAAGAGAACGACCAAGACAGCTTAAGAGTAAAAGAACAGATGGAGAATAACTAAAGAATTGTAAAAGAAACATTTTTATTATTCCTGGCCTTTTATCCGTTTGTTGTTAGTGTGTTTCTGTGTCCACATCTCTGTTATGTGTTGTGCAGTGTTTGACACTGAAAAATGCCTAGCTCAGCTAAAAATAGAACAAAACTGTTCAGAGAATTTGACTTGCCTAGCAATATCAACAGCAAATCTCAATGCTTTGGAAGGTGAAAAACGCCCTTTTTTTTGAAGATAATTTGCTAAGTCACCCTGAAATCAAGACACTGTCATATTAGAATTTAAAGGTTCAATTGAGGACATAGGATAACTGTTACAAGTGGTAAAGCATTTCTTTGGTTTTAAAAAATTTTGCAGGTCCAAGAATAAAACTATTAAAAAACAAACCCGCTTTCCCTGATTTGTTTGTGAAGTACACAATTTCAGTTTTCAGCCAAAAAAAAAAAAAAAATTGAAACCAAATTAACTCCAAAGAATGTTTACCATCCAAAATGTGGAATAGGTGGCGGTATCCAACAGCTACAAAATGTTTAATGCATAGGAGGGAGTGGGAGAAAGATCAGGAGAAGGAAGACTTTTTTGCTTACTTTGGGATGATACTCTGCAACAATCATCATTGGTATATTCTGGGTGACCGCTCCAACAAACTGAATCACATTAGGATGCCGAACCTTTTCAAGTAAAGTAAGCTCGTGCTTGAAAGCATTTCTGTCATTAAATTTAATCCAAAGACGGAGCAAAATAGAACTATCAACACTGCGAAGAAGCAATAGCTGCACTGATCTTAAGCAGTGAGAAAATAAAACAGAAGAGAAGAAAGAAACTCCATCATGGTAAGACATGAAAATATAATATTAATCATCCAGTACAAACCACATGAGCTTCGTTTCCATACCAAAAGTAACTAGGGAGAAGAATGACAAAGAATATATGTTATGAACCTTACTCGTATTGCTTAAAGCAATCGAATGTAACAAGATTACAATAATTCAGGATAACAAAATTTTCAAGCATCAAAAGAATAATAAGATAGCGACTAATCAAAGAGAAAATTTCAAAATGGGTTGTAAACGACATAAACATTAACCAAACGAAGGTCCTGTATAGCAGTATAAATGGACGTGCCTATTACAAAGCAGAAACTTACGCCAATTGAAGCGGAGACATCATATAAATTAATTGTTTTTGGGAATTCAGAAGAAGAGAACAGTTTTGTAGTGCCTAAACAGCTTCAAAACTTAAAAAACATACATGCTTTCAGGGTCCGAATATCTGTCCTTGTCAAGCATTTTGACAGCGACCTTGGTCCCATTCCATTTAGCCACTTGATATGACCCCTGTTCTGGAAAACATTAGTTAATAACTCAAAGGACATCAAGGATATCGCAATAAAAGCCTGGCGATAAATTTTTAAGAGGATTTCCCTATTCACAGAAATGAGGAGAATATGCTATTTTTACAAAAAAAAAAAAAGAGAGTATATTATATTTAACCAAAAAGTAGAAAAGGACATATGGTACGGCTACGTCCTCATTCATATAAAATGTAACAAGCAAAAAGAAACGTCATTTTAACGACAGATTTCATGTAATCCTAGAGTTCCAATTACAACCCAAGATTCTCCAAGATAATGCCGTAGGCCCTAAAGACAACCATCAAATATAGAACTTGGTCAGGCAAAAGTTTTCAGAACAAGTCAAAAATATGAAACCAAAAGGATAAAAGGCATGCCTTTGTGATCCCATCAGACTTCCGGACCTGAAGCTCCAAGGGATTAAGCTCATATTCTGGAACTTCTCGAGGATTTGCAACACACATTGGTGTCTTCCGTGTTTTCTAAGTCAATAAAAACAAAAGTATGTAAGCATATGAATTCAAAGAAAAGGTAAAAGATTAACAATTTATGTTGAAAGTTAAAAAGATACGCAGGTATCATACCGGGGTTTTGGCTCCTCGGGCTTTCAAGATATTATAAACATCCACATTTCCATAATACTTGGCATCAGCACATGCCTGCACACATATGAAAAGAAATTCTCTTACATTGAAGGAAACCAAATTTGCAGAAAAGTTGACGAAATAAAGATGTTGTGAATTACCGTACTGCCCCATCGATCACGAGCGTCGATATTAGCCTTACGGCTCAACAAGAGTTTGACGACCTCGACGTGACCTTCACAGGCGGCGATATGGAGAGCGGTTCTGCCATCCAAATCAATGCTGTTCACATCAACCCCTTCTTTCAACAAGTCCCCCACACCCCGAATATCCCCACGACAAGCGAGGAACAGCAGCTGCATGGTAGAGTCGAGATTCTCGGGGACGGTGAGTTGGTCCTGGTTGGCGGGGCTTCGGCGAATGGGGTCCAGGGAGGACTGGCGGCCAAAGCTGAAACGCATGTTGTTTCGGCGGGTATCCAAGGAGAGATTGCGGGAAATCTGTCGACTAAAGCTCCAGCGGACGGAGCCGGTGGAGAACTGGCGCGAGATGCCGCGCTTGAGCTGCTTGGCAATGCCGTCCATATGGGTTAGTTGTGGTTGGTTGAATGAATTGAGGAAGATGTTGGTATGATGCTCTACATAAGGAATGAACGATAGCGTTGGAGAGCTGAGAAGGGAATTGGAGCTCTCGATTTGCGGCAGTTGAGAGGAGGGTGCTAAATAGAGACAGCCCCATCCCTCGCCACACATAGAGACATGAGAATTTCGCTGCGTTTTTCTTGGAAGTCAGAATAATTTTTTAATTATTAAAAATAATATTAATAATTAAAATAGAAAGGACTTTTATATAAAAAAAATAAAAGAATATTTTTCATAGGAAATTTACCTCGTTGATCCTAACACACTAGAAAAATCACGAAGAAACAAAAACAAATCCAAAGAGGAAGTAAAAACGACGGGTCGTATGTGGGGAAAAAAAGAGGAGAAAGGTAGGTTTGCTTAAATTAACTAACGTTAACGTTAACGAAGACTGCAGACTGATGGGGGTGGGACGCATATTATTGTATCCGATCGCCGGAGTCGCATTAAGATGTACAGATCAGACCAGTCAATCCCGGCGCTCAACATTTATTGCAACAACGTGCTGGAGACGAACCTTATGATCTACCACACGTTCACGGGGCGACTTGAGTTGTCCTATCTTTTTGTTTCTACCAAAAATAAAGCCAAATACTTAAATACGTAAAGGACTAAATAAAGTAATATTTTAAAGTTATTAAATTAACTAATTAATAATATAATCCTTTTCTATATAATTTTATATTATAAATTAACACTCTTTTTATAATTACAATTGGTTATGATTTTTTTTTGAAAATTTAACTTTATTATCTCTAATTTTTTATCATATAAGTTTTGAGATTGAAATTTCAAATTGCAAAAATATAATAAATATTTTATGTTTAATTAGCAAAATATAACAATTTTTAATTAATTAAATACATGCATTAAACTATGAATGTATTATATTATAAATAATAAAATAATAATTGATAATTAAAATATTTTAAAGTAATAAAGTTTATTACTTTATTACGCATGATCTCAGACCTTCTCTCATCTCTTCTCTCCAAGTACATTTGCTTTCTTCGTTTGACTTAAGAGATTGATATTTTTTATTTTGATTCTTAATTAGATCTGTGATTCTTTGATGATATTGTTATGTTATGTTGATCTGATTGACTGCGAGATTTGTCATTTATTGTATGCTTTTTTAATATGTTCGAGTTTTTCTTCCCATATTGGTTATGTTCTTCGATTGTGAGTTTCATGTTTTTAGCCTTCCAAGATAGCTCAAATTTTCTTTTCTTAGTTTTGTGGTGACTCTTTTTTTTGTTTAGATCTTCTTTTAAGTTTGTGATCCACATGAATGTGATTTCTTTTGTTCATTAATATTGTGTTTTTTGTAGTCCAATTTTTTTTAAGTTTTTTTAATTTTCTATTCAAAAATTATTTTTAATTTTTATTTGTTTTTCATCTTTTTATTTTCTATATATATTTAAAATATCTTCATATTACTTTTTAAAAAATATTTGCATAACTCTTTTATTGTCACATTTGCATATGGGTCTATCAAAAATAGTCTATCTATTATGTAAGAATAAGATTACGTACTATTAGACCTCTCCAAACTCTATTTTATTGTAGGATTTCGGACAATTATGATGAAAGTTTATTAATTCATAACAAAGTTGACAGTTTCAAATATATATGTCAACAACAACATTTAGTAGCTCTTATCAATATATAGGAAAATAATAGCTTTGCAAGTCTTGATACTGCAAATATTTCTTTTTTGAAGAAATAATGCAGCTATCTCCTTCTGTGTGTATTTCTTCAAATATCTCTTTCTGTGTGTTCAGTGCACTTAAAAATGAGTAGCTAATATAAGAATATCCCATCTAGAAGTTTTTGTCAGTAGAATTTTTTTAAGAAGTCAGTTAATTGTTTAGCTGTCATTTAAAAAAAGAGTTTTTTTATAAGAGATTCATACAATAGGCTGTTTGACAACATAAAAATAA
>JAOQMP010000001.1:23407718-23420494 GCA_027563575.1 Erythroxylum pedicellare
TCCAGAGGTACGTTCTTAATCAACATTATAGACACATAGCCATCTTGATATTTTGATCTCAATTCACTAGCACAATCTTATACCAGAACATAAAATCCAAGTTCAACTTTCCAATTTCACTTTGCTTGTACACCTTAAATCTTGTCGTTTTCACCCTGTCTCTATTTCTTTTCAGTCAATTCATGTAAATATTTACACATCCATATCAATTCAAGCACATATCCATAATAAAATTATGTTACCAAATTCGCTGACATAACCACTAATACTGAATCTATGTCTAACATATCGGACTATGTAATATTTCTTATTTCTAAATATCCACAACTTTCCTTATCTAACACTCAAACAAAACACTATTCTTTTCATTGTTTCTAATAGTCCAAACTCTTAACGAAAGTTCATATATGTGACTCAGGCGGTTGCAATTACTGGGATTCTATACTCATCATTACCCTTCTCTAACGGTGGGGAATCAGGTGCAGCAAATCCTTACAAAACTCCTCGTGTTCTTTTACGAGGTGACATTTTACTCCTTTAATAAGACATTATCTTTTAGGTTACTTTCTTTTTTAATCTTATTTCATACATGTATGCATGATATGCATGTCACTTAATGCAATCATTCAATTCACATAGCAAACATTTATCATATATCACAATAATGCATAGCACAACGTATTCTAAGCCTAGGAACCCAAAAACCTAAGCTCTGATACCACAAGATATTATACCCCATTTTTAGAGCCTAATAATCATTCTAAATATCATAATACATGAGTGTATTTCCCTGTAGGGTTATTTTAATGGAATCTCTTTAGTCATCAACCTCATCACATCTCAAACCACAAAGGGGCCTATACCAGTCAAGCGCCCAAATCAGCACTAGACTCTTTCAGAGCTCTATAGATCGATATATAAGTAAAATACCAAAGTATGTTTGATAAACAACCAACTCATGCTCTTCCAATCAATGTCCTCACTTCCTCTTCATCAATCATTTCCAAATCAACACCAATGGATACCAATTTTCATGGAGAGGTATTAAAATGTATTCAGAAACTATTTCTTCAAGAATCACCCCATTTGAAGGTCAGAGAATAAAGTTGGGTCCACAAGAATCAAACATGTTTATATCCTCAATCATATTGTGCCTATCTTTGGACAATTTGCATAACTTTCTCTGGAGACCTTGAATTAACGTCATTCTTAGATAGTTTGAAAGAGGACTTCTATATCTACAACTTTATGAAGACCAAAAAGTGAGATTTTGCCATTGAGAGGGTCAAAAATGCAAATCTCCGTAAGTGTATGGTGTAAAAAGACATATATGTCATGGATATTCACGGGGGTTTGGGGGCCATTTTAGACCAGAGAAGGTCCTTTTAACGAACTTAATGTCCGTTAAAAAGACATGGATGAGGCTGGGGGTCCTCACAGACTTGAAAAGGTTTGTTTAATGGACCTAAAGTTCGTCTAACGGACATAGGGGATTCCCAAACCCCTTCAAACCCTCTCCAATGATTCCTACATCCTTTCTAACATTACTTTCACTCATAATCTTCTCAAATTCACCCTTTCTAGTGCAATACCACTTCATATCAATGCTAACACCAATTTTGATCCACTTTTGATTCATTTTATATTCATTTATGATTTTCTCTTTCATTGATCATTCTTAATATAAACTATCTAATCTGCTTAACCTAATTCAATGAAATTCTTCTTCAAAAGAAGATTTCTTGCTACTATCGTCCTATTCATACAATCTTTATCAAGCAACCGCTATCATCATCAATGTTATTTTAGTACATTCTTAACACATCAACATAATCAATTTCAACTACTCATGATATTTCAATAATTTTAATCTCTGTTACACTTTACATGATCAAAATATCCTTTATAATAAAACTCAATGAAATAGGAGGCATATTTGTTTACTCTTATATTTTGGCATGTACCATTAAGATCATTACCTTTTCAGCACAGTCACCTATACCATAATTCCATTACATCACTATGATTCATCTCATGATTTTTAACTATAGGGATCATAGATTACCTCATATACAATATCTATATATAAATCTCATATGTACTCAATCACATTATTAACCAATGTAACCACATTATCAAATATGTACTCATAATAACTGGTCGACATAACCTCGAGGACTTCTACATATATCACTATCATTTGTTTCGCTTTCCATAGGTACGTTCTTAATCAACATTGTAGAAACATAGCCATCTTGATATTTTGATCTCAATTCACTAGCACAATCTTATACCAGATCATAAATTCCAAGTTCAACTTTCCAATTCCACTTTGCTTGTACACCTTAAATCTTGTCATTTTCACCTTGTCTCTATTTCTTTTTCAGCCAATTCACGTAAATATTTTCACATCCATATCAATTCAAGCACATATCCATAATAAAATTTTGTTACCAAATTCGCTGACATGACCACCAATACTAAATCTATGTCTAACATATCGGACTACGTAATATTTCTTATTTCTAAATATCCACAACTTTCCTTATCTAACACTCTAACAAAACACTATTCTTCTCGTTGTTTATAATAGTCCAAACTCTTAACGAAAGTTCATATATGTGACTCATGTGTTTGCAATTACTGGGATTCTATACTCATTATTACCCTTCTCTAACGGTGAGGAATCAGGTGCAGCAAATCCTTGCAAAACTCCTCGCGTTCTTTTACGAGGTGACATTTTACTCCTTCAAAAAGACTTTATCTTTTAGGTTACTTTCGTTTTGAATCTTATTTCCTACATGTATACATGATATGCATGTCACTTAATGCAATCATTCAATTCACAACGCAAACATTTATCATATATCATAATAATGCATAGCACAACGTATTCTAAGCCTAGGAACCCAAAAGCCTAAGCTCTGATACCACAAGATGTTATATCCCATTTTTAGAGCCCAATAATCGTTCCAAATATCATAACACGTGAGTGTATTTCCCTGTAGGGTTATTTTAATGGAATCTCTTTATTCATCAATCTCATCACATCTCAAACCACAAAGGGGCCTATACCAATCAAACGCCCAAATCACCACTTGACTCCTTCAGAGCCCTATAGATCAATATATAAGTAAAATACCAAAGTATGTTTGGTAAACAACCAATTCATGCTCTTCCAATCAATTTCCTCACTTTCTCTCGATCAATCATTTCCAAATCAACACCAATGGATACCAATTTTCATGGAGAGGTATTAAAATGTATTCAGAATCTATTTCTTCAAGAATCACCCCATTTGAAGGTCGAAGAATGAAGTTTTGTCCACAAGAATCAAACATGTTTATATCCTCAATCATATTATATCTATCTTGGGACAATTTGCATAACTTTCTCTTGAGACCTTGGATTAAGGTCATTCTTAGACGGTTTGAAAGAGGACTTCTAGATCTACAACTTCATAAAGATGACAAAGAGAGATTTTGCCATTGAAATGGTCAAAAATGAAAATCTCCATAATTGTATGGTGTAAAGAGACATATATGTCTGGCTAATGGATATTCACAGGGTTAGTGGCCATTTTAGACCCGAGAAGGTCCGTTTAACGGACTTAATGTCCGTTAAAAAGCCATGGATGAGACTGGGGGTCCTCACAGACTTAAAAAGGTCCGTTTAACGGACCTAAAGTCCGTCTAACGAACATAGGGGATTCCCAAACCCCTTTAAACCCTCTCCAATGATTCCTACATCCTTTCTAACATTACTTTAACTCATAATCTTCTCAAATTCACCCCTTCTAGTGCAATACCACTTCATATCAATTCTAACACCAACTTTGATCCACTTTTGATTCATTTTATATTCATTTCTGATTTTCTCTTTCATTGATCATTCTTAATATAAATTATCTAATCTGCTTAACCTAATTTAATGAAATTCTTCTTCAAAAGAATATTTCTTACTGCTATCGTCATGTTCATGCAATCTTTATCAATCAATTGCTATCATCATCAATGATGTTTCAACCATTCTTAACACCTCGCTATGATCAATCTCAACAACTCATGATATTTCAATAATTTCAATCTCTGTCACACTTTACATGATCAAAATATCCTTTATAATAAAACTCAATGAAATAATAGGCATATTTGTTTACTCTTATTTATTGGCATGTACCATCAAGATCATTATCTTTTCAGCATAATCACCTATACCATACTTCCATTTTATTACTTTGATTCATCTCATGATTTTTAACTATAGGGATCGTAGATTACCTCATATACCATATCCAAATATAAATCTCATATGTACTCAATCATATTATTCACCAATGTAACCCCATTATTAAATATGTACTCATAATAACTGGCCGACATAACCTCAAGGACTTCTACATATATCATTATCATTTGTTTCATTTTCCATACGTACATTTTTAATTGACATTATAGACACATAGCCATCTTGATATTCTGATCTCAATTTACTAGCATAATCTTATACTTGATCATAAATTCTGAGTTCGATTTTCCAATTCCACTTTGCTTGTACACCTTAAGTCTTGTCGTTTTCACCCTGTCTCTATTTCTTATTCAGCCAATTTATATAAATATTTTCACATCTATATTAGTTCAAGTACATATCCACAACAAAATTTTGTTACCAAATTTTGTTGACATAACCACAAATACTGAATCTATGTCTATCATATCAGACTACGTAATATGTCTTATTTCTAAATATCCACAACTTTCCTTATCTTACACTCTAACAAAACATTATGCTTTTCATTGTTTCTAATAGTCCAAACTCTTAATGAAAGTTCATACATGTGACTTATATGGTTGCAATTACTAGGATTCTATACTCATAATTACCCTTCTCTAATGGTAAGGAATCAGGTGCACTAGATCCTTACAAAACTTTTCGTGTTCTTTTATGAAGTGACATTTTACTTCTTTAATAATACGTTATCTTTTACCTCACTTTCATTTTGAATCTTATTTTTTACATGTATGCATGTCCCCTAATGCAATCATTCAATTCACAATGCAAACATTTATCATATATCACAATAATGCATAGCAAAACATATTCTAAGCCTAGGAACCCAAAAGCCTAAGCTCTAATATAACAAGATGTTAGAACGCATTTTCAGAGCCCAACAATCATTATGAATATCATAAGAAGTGAGTGTATTTCCCTGTAGGGCTATTTTAATGGAATCTCTTTAGTCATCAATCTCATCGCATCTCAAACCACAATGGGGCCTACACCAGTCAAACGCCCAAATCACCACTTGACTTCTCCAAAATAATTGTTGCTCCATGTCTCCAATTTATGTGGAAATAATAATCATCTCATTCGAAGCTCTATAGATTGATATATAAGTAAAATACCAAAGCATGTTTGGTAAACAATAAATTCATGCTCTTCCAATCAATTTCCTCACTTTCTCTCTATCTATCATTTCCAAATCAACACCAATGGATACCAATTTTCATGGAGAGGTATTAAAATGTATTCGGAATCTATTTCTTCAAGAATCATCCCATTTTGAGGTCAGAGAATGAAGTTGTGTCCAAAAGAATCAAACATGTTTATATTGTCAATCATATTGTACCTGTCTTGGGACAATTTGCATAACTTTCTCTAGAGACCTTGGATTAAGGTCATTTTTAGACGGTTTGAAAGAGGACTTCTAGATCTACAATTTCATGAAGATCACAAAGCAAGATTTTGCCATTAAGAGGGTCAAAAATGTAAATCTCCATAAGTGTATGGTGTAAAAAGACATATATGTCCGTCTAATGGATATTCACAGGGTTGGGGGCCATTTTAGACCTAAGAATGTCTGTTTAATGGACTTAATGTTCATTAAACAGGCATGGATGAGGCTGGGGGTCCTTACAGACTTGAGAGGTCCATTTAACAGACCTAAAGTCCATCTAACGGACATAGGGGATTCCCAAACCCCCTCCAAAGCCTCTCCAATGATTCCTACATCCTTTCTAACATTACTTTCACTCATAATCTTCTTAAATTCACCCCTTCTAGTGCAACACCACTTCATATCAATTCTAACACCAAATTTGATTCACTTTTGATTCATTTCATATTCATTTCTTATTTTCTCTTTCATTGATCATTCTTAATATAAACTATCTGATTTGCTTAACCTAATTCAATGAAATTCTTCTTCGAAAGAAGATTTCTTGCTACTATCGTCCTGTTCATGAAATCTTTATCAATCAATTGCTATCATCATCAATGTTATTTCAACCATTCTTATCACCTCAATACGATCAATTTCAACTACTCATGATATTTCAATAATTTCAATTTCTGTCACACTTTACGTGATCAAAATATCCTTTATAATAAAACTCAATGAAATAGGAGGCATATTCGTTTACTCTTATATTTTGGCATGTACCATCAAGATCATTACCTTTTCAGCATAATCACCTATACCATAATTCCATTACATTACTCTGATTCATGTCATGATTTTTAACTATAGGGATCATAGATTACCTCATATACCATATCCAAATATAAATATCATATATACTCAATCACATTATTCACCAATGTAACCACATTATCCAATATGTACTCATAATAACTGGTCGAAATCACCACTTGAATTCTTAAGAATAATTGTTGCTCCATGTCTCTAATTTATTTGGAAACAATAATCATCTCAGTCGGAGCTCTATTGATCGATATATAGGTAAAAAACCAAAGTATGTTTGGTAAACAACCAATTCGTGCTCTTCCAATCAATTAGCTCACTTTCTCTCCATAAATCATTTCGAAATCAACACCAATTGATACCAATTTTCATTGAGAGGTATAGAATGTATTAGGAATCTATGTCTTTAAGAATCACTCCATTTGGAGGTCAGAGAATGAAGTTGTATCCAAAAGAATCAAACATGTTTATATCCTTAATCATATTGTACCTATCTTGGGACAATTCACATAACTTTCTATAGAGACCTTGGATTAAGTTCATTCTTAAGTTTGAAAGAGGACTTCCAGATCTACAAAATGTCATGAAGACAATAAGGTGAGATTTTGCAACTAATAGGGTCAAAATTGCAAATCTTCGTAAGTATACAGTGTATGTCTGATAAACGAAACATACATGTCTGCCAAACGGACATTGACGGTGTTGAGGGCTATTTTAGACTCGAGAAGGTCCATTTAATGGAATTAATGTCCGATAAACGAACATGGGCATGGCTGGGGTTCTTCATAGACCTAAGAAGGTCTGTTTAATGGACCTAAAGTCTGTCTAACAGATATAGGGGATTCCCAAACCCCTCCAAAGCCTCTCCAATGATTCCTACATCCTTTATAACATTACTTTCACTTATAATCTTCTCAAATTCACCCCTTCTAGTGCAACACCACTTCATATCAATTCTAACACCAAATTTGATTCACGTTTGATTCATTTCATATTCATTTCTTATTTTCTCTTTCATTTATCATTCTTAATATAAACTATCTGATCTGCTTAACCTAATTCAATAAAATTCTTCTTCGAAAGAAACTTTCTTGCTACTATCGTCCTGTTCATGCAATCTTTACCAATCAATTGCTATCATCATCAATGTTGTTTCATCCATTCTTAACACCTCAATACGATCAATTTCAACTACTTATGATATTTCAATAATTTCAATCTCTGTCATACTTTACATGATCAAAATATCTTTTATAATAAAACTAAATGAAATAGGAGGCATATTCTTTTACTCTTATATTTTGGCATGTACCATCAAGATCGTTACCTTTTCAACATAATCAACTATACCATAATTCCATTACATTACTCTGATTCATGTCATGATTTTTAACTATAAGGATCATAGATTACCTCATATACCATATCCAAATTTAAATCTCATATGTACTCAATCATATTATTCACCAATGTAACCACATTATCCAATATGTACTCATAATAACTGGTCGACATAACCTCGAGGACTTCTACATATATCACTATCATTTGTATACCAATTTTCATTTTGAGGTATAAAATGTATTAGGAATCTATTGCTTCAAGAATCACTCCATTTGGAGGTTGTAGGATGAAGTTGTGTCCAAAAGAATCAAACATGTTTATATACTCAATCATGTTGTACCTATCTTGGGACAATTCACATAAATTTCTCTAGAGACCTTTTATTAAGGTTGTTATTAGAAGTTTTGAAAGAGGACTTCTAGATCTATAACTTTTATGAAGACCACAAAGTGATATTTTTCCATTGAGAGGGTCTAAAATGCAAATCTCCATAAGTATACAGTGTATGTCCGTTAAACGGAAATACATGTCCACCTAATGGACAGTCACGAGTTTAGAGGCCATTTTAGACCCGAGAAGGTCCGTTTAATAGACTTAATGTCCATTAAATAGACATGGTCAAAGATGGGGGTCCTCACAGTCCTGAGAAGGTCCGTTTAATAGACCTAAAGTCTGTCTAACAGACATAGGGGATTCCTAAACCCCTCCAAAGCCTCTCCAATGATTCCTACATTCTTTCCAACATTACTTTAACTCATAATCTTCTTAAACTCATCCCTTCTAGTGCAATACCACTTCATGTCAATTCTAACACCAACTTTGTTCCATTAAATCCTCTAATCCCTACTCATTTAATTCATTAAAACCACTAATTCTTACCATTTACCATAGCTGTCCTGTGTATACATCCTATGCAACATCACCATTTATAATGCTCCTATCTCTCAACTTCGATATCCAAAAGTTTCATACTTCATATCATTGGAAAGCTAGAAAGATAAGCTACAACTTTATAAGACAACTTTAGCTAATTCTTCTTAGATCAATATAGTTTTTCCCTTAAGTTCAGAACATAATTTCCACACTCATAAAAACTTGCCAAATGCAATATCTCTTTATATCAATTCAGCTACAAGGTATTTTTCGTTAAACTCTTGAATCTCACCTCAAATGATTATCCAAATCTCTAACATGCTATTTTAAAACTAACAACAATTTGTAAACTCAATAAAGAAGCATATGCATACACACATTCCACTTCCACAGCCATCATACTCACATTCTACTTCTAACATTTCACATATAATAGTTCTAACTTCCACGAAAAGTTTAGGGTCCAACACTTTTGGACTATGCAATGCACCCTCCATGTTCCAAAGATGTCTGGTAAATATTTTTTCTGATTATATGGATGACTGTATTGAAGTTTTTATGGATGACTTTACAATTTATGGTGAGTCTTTTGATACTTGCTTAATTAACCTTGAACAAATTTTGAAATGTTGCATTGAAAATAACTTTATTCTGAATTATGAAAAATTCCATTTTATGGTTGATCAAGGGATAATCTTAGGCCATGTAGTGTCTTCTGAGGGAATTGAGGTTGATAAGGCTAAGATAGAAATCATTAAATCTCTTCCTTACCTCGTAAATGTATGGGATGTTTGATCTTTTCTTGGACATGTAGGTTTCTATTAACGCTTTATTAAAGACTTTTCAAAGACCACTAAACCCTTATATAATTTACTGCAAAAAGATGTGGAGTTCAAGTTTGACGAAGCATGTAAGAAAGCATTCGATGAATTACAAGAGAAGTTAATTTCTACTCCAATAATCCAACCCCTAGATTAGACTCTCCCATTTGAGATAATGTGTGATGCAAGTGACTATACGTTAAGCGTTGTTCTAGGAAAAGGATGAATAAAACACCGCATGTGATTTACTATGCTTCGATGATGGTAAATGATGCCCAGAAAAACTATTCAATAACAGAAAAAGAATTATTGGCAGTTATTTTTGGGCTGGAGAAGTTTCGTTCATATCTATTGGGTACACATGTCATAGTTTATTCAAATCATGCTTCATTGAAGTATTTGTTGTCCAAAAAGGAAGCAAAGTCACGTCTTATTCGTTGGATTCTACTACTGTAAGAATTTGATGTGGAGATACGGGATAAAAAGGGAACTGAAAATCTGGTTGCAGTTCACCTTAGTTGTATCCATTTAGACACAACTTTAGATAACCTGAAAGATGAATTTCCAGATGAACATTTATTCGCCACACAATAGGTAACACCTTGGTATGCTGGCATAGTTAATTTTTTGATTACCTAGTACTTTATCATAGCTGAAAAAGATAAAATCAAAAGAGAGGCTAATTATTATCCATGGGATGAGCTATATCTGTAGAAATATTATTCTGATCAAATTATTAGGCAATGTGTACCTGATGATAAGATTCCTTTTATATTGAATTTTTTCCATTCTTTTGCATGTGGTGGACATTTTGTTCATAGAAGGACAGCCCATAAGGTGCTTGAATGTGGTTTGTTTTGGCCTAAACTATTTTATGATGCTTATATATTTTGCAAGTCCTGTGATCGATGTCAAAGAACAGGTTTTAGGACCAAAAGACCAATGCCGCTCACGAATATCCTGGTATGTGAAAATTTTGATGTATAGGTGTTAGGCACCGTTTTTCGAACCCAACTCTTATGAAATTGTAATCACTGAACTTATTCTAATGAGGTCTCCTTAACCATCATTGAATCCTCTTCTTGTTTTCATACTATAAATATGTTGGACCCCGATTCTGGAGCCCGACATTCCTTATCATAAGATATATGCTTGTGCTTGTTACCATGTAAGGATATTCCCATTTAACCCTCATTAGTCATCCTCGGTTCATTCTCATTTGTTAATACCATATAATTGGGCCCTATCTTCCAAATCTTTCTTGTACTGAAGCAAATATTCTATGCTCAACGTTTATCCAAATATTGAGCATCTTAGAGGCTGGGTCAAAATTTCTATTCCTTGAGATCATTTGATAGCTCTATGCCTCTAGTTTATCTAGACACGAGGTTCATCACATTTAGAGGTTGGATAACAAAGTTATGGCTGAAAGAATCAAACAGGATTTTGATCTCAATCATATTGCATCTATCATAGGACAAAAGGCATAACTTACTCTAGGGTTTTCAGATCATGATCATTCTAGGAGAGTTCAAAAGAGGACTTCAAGATCTGTAAATTTTGTGAAGGCCTTGAAGATAAATTCTATCGTCTGAAGGATTAAAAATAGAGCAGCCGATAGTATTAAATGAATAGTGTACAAAAGAAGAAGTTTAGGTCACATAAGTAGAAAGCAAACAAAGTAGAAAGCAGATGAAACAAGAAGGCAAATGAAGCAAAAAGTAGGCGAATCCAAACAGCAAACGAAACAAAAGATAGATGAACCAGAAAGCAGATGAAGCAGGAAGCAGAAAGCAGATGAATCGAAAGGTAGAAAAAGCAAAGCAGATGAAACAAAGCAAATGAAGCAAAACAGATTAAGCAACAAAGCGAAAAGCAGAAGAAACAGAAAGCAGACGAAGCAGAAAGTAGACGAAGCAAAGCAGACGAGACAAAAAATAGACGAAGCAGAGTCAACTTAAGACGAAGCAAAGTCAACTTAAGACGATGCAACTCTTAAGACAAAGGGGAGTCAACTTAAGATGAAGCAAAGTCAACTTAAGAGAATGCAACTCTTAAGACAAAGCAGAGTCAACTTAAGATGAAGCAAAGTCAACTTAAGACGATGAAACTCTTAAGACAAAGCGAAGTCAACTTAAGATGAAGCAAAGTTAATTTAAGACGATGCAATTCTTAAAACGAAGCAGAGTCATCTTAAGACGAAACAAAGTCAACTTAAGATGATGCAACTCTTAAGACAAAGCAGAGTCAACTTAAGATGAAGCATGCAACTCTTAAGATAAAACAGAGTCAACTTAAAATGAAGCAAAGTCAACTTAAGATGATGTAACACTTAAGAAAAAGTGTCTTTACAGATGATACAACTCTATAGACAATATGACATCATCATAGATGATACGTCTTTACGGACGATACATCTTTACAGACGATACATCCTTATAGACGATGCATCTCTTAAGATGAATGGCGTCATCACAAACTATACATCTTTATAGATGATACCTCTGTGCAGACGATGCATCTTTACAGACAATGCATTCTTACAGATGAAATGACGTTATCACAAATGATGCATCTTTACAGACAATACATCTTTATTCTCCTAAGCATTTCCCTTTCTAAGAACCATAACTCTCGATCCAGAGGTCCACAAATTTCATACTATATATGATTGCAAAGCTAAAAGAAAAACCTAAAACTTTCTATAAGACAAGTTGGTCTAGTTTAGCTTAAATTAAACCAGATTTTTCCCTTAAGTCATAACACAAATTTTACACAATGGAAGCTTGTAATTTTGCATGGTGCAATCTTGGAATGTCCTGAATACAACCATTCAGCTACCCATTTGACTTCATGAATCTCTCAAATCTTAACCCATTTGTCTCATCACGTCCAACCATATTTGATCAATCAAAATTCTTGTCTTGCTTTCCAATGAATCTCACTAAGGTGTACGTGTGTATATGTATGTATGTATATATATATATATATACACACAATTTATGCTCAAAAACATTTGTCCAGGCTAATAATTATCTCAATATCATCCATACACAATTCATATTTCCTTAACCTAAAAAGAATAAAGTTTTTACAAATATTTGATGGCATTCTAAGCCACATTACAACATCATATCAAAGTCTCAAATTTACAACAATTCTTAAACAAATAAACTTGGTATGCAACTATAACATTGTGCATTCCCAAAACTAACTCAAACTACAAATTAAGCAAATTTGGAGAATTTCCCTTA
>JAOQMP010000001.1:23468360-23481284 GCA_027563575.1 Erythroxylum pedicellare
TGAATTAAATGAGTAAAGAATAGAGAGTATGATGAAATAATGTTGGTAGTTGAATTGTCATGAAATGATGTTACCTTGGAGGGAGTGAAATCGGGATAACTTAGAGTGAAAGTAAGGATTGGATAGATGGAAAAACCTAGGGAAAGCTATTGAGTGAACCTTTCCCTAAAGGTATTATTATAGTTAATAGTGCATCTTCTCCGCGGCGTAATTATCCCGAGAGATGCCTGGATCTAATTTGGGAACTTCACCGCGGCAAAGTCAAGAGTTCGCTGCAGTGAGCTTTTTCCAAAGGGTCTTCGTAGAAATGCTCGTTTTTCCACCGTGGTGAAACCTAAAGTTTGCCGCGGCGAACCAACCCAATAGGACTCAAGGACCCAACATTTGTGGTATCGAAGCATGAAGATGAACCGAAGATGGTTAAGGAGATTTCACTGGAATAAGCTCACGTTTTAATACATCAGAGTTAGGCTCCGAAAATCGGGGTCCAACACTTAGCAGTCCTAAAAAATGGTCTCCCAAGTAGAAATGGTGAACGTGATTGAGGGTGATCATCATATGTCTCAATCATATATAAATCATAAGGGAAAACAAAGCTACCAACTTTCACTAACACATCTTCCAACAAACCAAAAGGATAGACAAAAGACCTATCAGTAAGTTGAATGATAATACAAGTGCTTTTCAAAGAACCAATATTAAGAGAATCAAATATGGATTTTGGCATCACATTAATTGAAGCTCCTAATTCACACATAGCCTTGTCAAAGCACTTATTACCAATCACACAAGGGATAGAAAATGCAACTGGGTCTCCTTGCTTAATAGGTAATTTCTTTGTCTCCAATCTCCTTAACACCCCTTAGATTAAGTGCAAAAGCACTTTCCTTTGCCTTGCAGCCCTTGGGAGGACAATTTTCTAGAGTTCTAGAGGCCAACTATTCTATTTACCTCTCAAGGTTTTGGATGCTTGACCCTATCTCTTGTTGAAAAGATTATAGTTCTGTTGAAAAGATATGAAATTTTGCTACATGGCCAAGGTGTTAGATGCCATAATTTTCATCATATCCATAACCTCATTCGAAGAAGGATTAGAAGAAGGGGTTAGAAATTGGCAGAATAGGTCTGGGAATGTTTGGCTATGGTTGAAACCTAAGGGAGTTGAGTGCTCTTGCTCCATTCGACATAGGTGGTTGCTGAGGATTCCCATAGCGAAGGTTGGGGTGATCTCTCCATCCTGGATTGTAGATCTGAGAGTAGGGATCATAATTTCTTTGTGGGTTAGCATTAAAAACACTGCCAACTACATTCACACAGTCAGTAGAATCATCTTGCATAGTACGACATCTATTAGTATTATTACCATGCACGGAACAAATAGAACAGACAATAGCTTGCATATCACCACTCACGAAGGATCACATTATAGAAGTAAGCTCATTAACCTTGTTCTCTAATTTAGAGACAGTTACCTCATTCATGCGTCTATGATCAGCTCGGGTGCCAAATTGCTTGGAATTTGCAGCCATATCAGGGATTAAATGCCTTGTTGACTCGAGTGTTTTGTTCACGAAAGCTACACCACTAGCCAAATCAATAATACTTCTATCTTATGGAGTTAATCTCACATAGAAATATTGGATGAGGAGTTGGTTAGAAATTTGGTGGTGGGGACATTAACTGCAGAGCTTCTCAAACCTATCCCAATACTTAGACAATGATTCGCCATAAGAATATCTTATCCCACATATCTCCTTCCTAATGTTGGCGGCTCTTGAGGCTAGGAAGTACTTCTCCAAGAAAATTCTTTGAAGTTCATTCCACATCCTTTTAGTTACAGGATTGAGAACAACCACTCCTTAGCCGCCCCCTTCAAAGAGAAAGGGAAAGCTTTCATCTTGACTTGCTCCTTCTCCACACCATTTTGCTTTATTCCATTGCAAATCATGCGGAACTTTTTAAGATGAGCATATGGATCTTCACCTGCAAGACCATTAAATAAGGAAACAAATGGATACAAGCAGGTTTTAGCTCAAAGTTCGTATTCTCATCATTAACATAAAGAGGATGGTTCTCCAAGCTAGGAGCAATAAGCTCCTTCAAAGTTCCTTGTTGTGCAACTGCCATGTCTTCTTGGTAATGGTAATTGTGAGCGATGTCAGGAAGAGGAGATGAAGATGAACCAAAATCGTTGAGATCAACGTGGATTCTAGATGGTGATGAAAGGTAAATACTTCTCAAAGTTTGGTTATAAAAGTGGATTGAATGAATGGCACTGCTCAAGGATGATGGGATCGTGCAACAGTGTATGGGTAGGTGTTTGTGTGGAGTTGATTAAGAAATTTATGTAAAATTGGTCTAAGTTGGCTTGTTCTTGATCTGAGTGTTGATCTTCGAATGACTGGGACATACAACCTTCAAAACAAAAGGTTAAATGCACCAAATCACAAAAAAGAGGAAAATAACAAGCAAACTATAAAAGAAAGCTAAAAATCAACACTTTGATCCCAGACAATGGTGCCAAAAATTTGATAGGTTGTCATTAGCCTACAAATTTAATCCCCTACTTAAGTTGATTTGTAGTATAGTAAAGCAAGGGTATCGTCCCACAAAGATCAAATCATAAGGAATATTTTTTACTTTCAAGAAAAGTATGCGTGAATGTTATGCATGAACTAATGCTAGATTACATGACACAATAGGACAATATTGGGAGATTTGTTTGCTTACGTTAAAAGTAAACAAGAAAGAAAGAAGAAGACGTGATTTAAGTTCAGAAAATTAAAATAAAACTAAAAGTTTTCAAGAGAGAAATTGCTAGGAAAATTTGGGTAAAAAGTTCAGATTAATTAAAGACCAATTGCAAAGGTTTTCACTAAAACCTTAGGTTGTTTTTAACTATTGAAAATGAATTTTTTCTTAGATTGAAAAATTAGGGTTCATCGAGCAAAGATAGATGCATTCAAAATAAGCATGACATGCAAAATCTTCCTGTTAATGCATTAATCCAAAACTAGCATGAAGAACACAATAACAATAGAATTAATATCAAAATTAAGTCTGCCGAACTTAAGTTAATTTTCAAGAAAGCTAGCATGCATAAAATTAACCTATGTCTTGATCCAACTAATTAAAATCTATATGCAAGATTCAATTTTAATTAGTTGCTACTACTTAACCTAATCAATTTATTGTCCAGCAATTAAATTAATAAGATAACATACAAATTATTCATGCAAGATTCAAATTCATGACTTCAAATCCACCTACATAATTTGGCAATCATGTCCAGATCAAGAGCACATATTTCCAATCATAGAGTCATCAATTATATGCATATGCTTCTCATAAAAACAACCATGAATTCAGTCAACAGCCTCAACAGTTGGAAAAGAAAATTTAGTTCAAGATTTTAATTAAAACAAATTTAAAAATCTTTATAGAAAACATTGATAGGTTGTCGTTAGCCTACAAATTTAATCTCCTACTTAAGTTGATTTGTAATATAGTGAAGCAAGGGTATCATCCCACAAATATGGAAAAACAAGGAAGATTTTTTTACTTTCAAGCAAAGTATGCGTGAATGTTATGCATGAACTAATGCTAGATTACGTGACACAATAGGACAAGATTGGGGGATTTGTTTGCTTGTGTTAAAATTAAACAAGAAGAGAAAGAAGAAGATGTGATTTAAGTTCTGAAAATTAAAATAACGTTGAAAGTTTTTCAAGTGACTAATTGCTAGGAAAATTTAAGTAAAAAGTTCAGGTTAATTAAAGACCAATTGCAAAGGTTTTCACTAAATATTATGTTTGCTCATCAATCTTGAACACAATACTATATATACATGCACAACACAAATCAAAAGGTCTTAACAAGGATGTAACTTGGTTGGGCTAGGGTGAGGTAAAAGAAAGGTAAAGAAAAGGTTAAGTATCAAGGAAAGCAAAGCATAAAAATAATCAGACATATATGTCGCTCACCATGCAATCAAACAATCAATCACAACTCAAGTTTTCATTTGAACTTTCAATGCCAATAATATTGAACAAGAAAATCATGTGGGGAATCCTTTTCTTTTATTTTTACTCTCGACCTCAATCCTTTTTGTCTTTTTTTGCCGAATACTCCCCTTTAATAATTAAGCACAAAACAAGCCATATACCACAGATAACTAAACATGCGCAACCTCCTCAAGTTTAACTCAACAAAAGCATGCTCTACTAACTATGATAAGGGTTAGAAAGATAAGTGAAATAAGAACAGGCTAAGTTAAACATAGGTAAAGCAAAGAATAAGTAATAAGCTCAAGTGGGCTAACTAGTGGTCAACATGCTTTTGGTTGGCTTTTTGGTTAAGTGGTTTAAAATCCTAGGGGCCTTTATCATGTTTATGTAATGTATGCACAAATGTAGTCTCAATAAGATATGAATCAAGTTCTAGAGATACAAAACATTGAATGAAATCAAACATTAAAGAGACATGTTGAAAGTTCAAAAGCTCATATAGACAATCATCTATTAAGTCAACATAGTGTAGTTTCAAGGTCAGTTCAAATACCATCATACTCAGAACTTACATAAAAAACACATTCATCAAATTTATGATTCAAGAATCACAGATTAATTATCATCTATAACATTCATATTCTCATCAATCATTAGGAGATAAAAAGACAAAATTGAACACTTAAGGTGCAAAACATGCAAAAATAGAGAATCTTTTTGAATTTTTTTCGAAAATTTGTTCAATGTTTATGGGTTGTTTGGAATAAAGCATGCAAGTACAAGTGAAAACCTTCAAGTTCAAGCAAGAGCAAAGGTGCGGCACAGTAAAGCACGAAAATTAAGAAAATATTTGAACCAATAAATAGCTAAAACCTGAAAATTTATTGCAAAAACTAACCTAAATCCTCCCCCCCAACTTAGGCACAACATTGTACTCAATGATGAAATCAACGCAAGAAGAGAAGATAAAAACAAACCAAAAAGAAAGAAATTTCGAGAAAAGAAGAAGAAGATGAAAAATGTAAAGAGAAAAAGGAAGGGAAGAGAAATCAAATCTAGTTTTTGTATGATGGGTGCCTCTTATTCAATGCTTTTATTTAACATCTTTGGGTCGACATCAAATTAATGCTCCTCACTCCTTATAGACAGGCTTGACAATGTGCATCTTCTCTAAGGAAGATTGAAAACCTTCAAGGAAAGGCTTTAACCTATGGACATTGATTATGAACCTCTTACTTGTATCCATGCTCTCAACCTCAACTGCACCATAATTAAGAACACGTGTAATAATCAAAGGTCCAATCCAATGAGATCAAAGTTTACCTGGGAAGAGGCGAAGGCGTGATTGGTAGAGAAGAACTGTCTAACCCATATGAAACTCCTTCCTACTAATTATCTTGTCATGGACTGCCTTTGACTTCACCTTGTAAATCCTCACATTTTCGTAGGTGTCATTCCTTATCTCCTCTAACTCTTGCAATTGTAATTTCTTAAAATTTCCAGCCTCATCATAGTTCAAGTTACATTGCTTAATAGCCCAAAATGCTTTGTGCTCAAGTTTTACTGGAAGGTGACAAGCTTTCCTATAAACCATCCTAAAGGATGACATTTCTAAAGGGGTATTATAAGCTATTCTATAAGCCCACAATGCATCTCCCATTCTAAGACTCCAATCCTTTTGATTAGGTTGCACTGTCTTCTCCAAGATAGACTTGATGTCACGGTTAGAAACTTCAGCTTGACCATTTGTTTGATGATGGTATGTTGTGCTAGTTCTGTGAAAAACGTAGTACTTCTTGAACATGACCTTAAAGGATTGGCTATAAAAGTAGGTCCCCTATCACTGATTATTTCTTTGGGAATGCCAAACCTGTTAAAGATGTTAGCCTTAACAAATCCAACAACAACTTTAGCATCATCAGTTCTAGTAAGAATAGCCTCAATCCATTTAGATATATAATCCACAGCAAGCAAGATATAAAGATAGTCATAAGAAGAGGGAAAAGGACCTATGAAATCAATACCCTAGACATCAAATATCTTACTAAAAATCAATACACATTTGCCAGTCATTTTGCACATTTATGGGCACGAACTCATTCTCAACATTCTTCATCATAGTAATGCCCGTCTTTTTAGCAACCACATAGATAGGACTTACCCACTTAGTATCAGAGATAGGGTATATGACACTTGCATCCAAGAGTTTCTAAATTTTGGCCTTCACCACCTCCATCATGGGCAGATTGAGCCATCTCTACGTCTCCCTCGAAGTCTTGGAATTATCCTCTAAGAGTATGCGATGAACACACAAAGAAGGACTAATCCCTTTGATGTTAGCTAAAGTCCATCTAATGGTAGTCTTGTGGTCCTTTAAGACACGCAATAAGCTTTCCTCCTGCATAGCTGTTAGATTCTTTGCAATAATTATTGGAAGAGTATCATTAGATCTAAGAAAAGCATACTTCAAATGATTAGGCAAAGGTTTCAATTCTAACTTAGGAACATGCAACACTGAAGGTAAGACTTTCTTTTGGGAAAGGGGTAAATCAGCAAACACATCCATTTTTGGTACCATATAAGAAGACTACAATTCCATAATAACACCAATCATATAAGGTTCAGAAATTATGGCACCATTGGCGTTAGCATCAAAAGATGAGAAGAAGGAATGCATAAGAGCAATATTAATGCCATCATCATCACCATAAGTACAAACTTCGTTCACCAATAGATCGGTGATATCCAAGTTATGTAATTCATTCACATCTTCATTACATTTCTTTTCCTTATTAAAATTAAAGAAGACCTGTTCATCATCAATCCTCATAGACAAAATGAAATCATCACAATTAATCATAGTCTTCCAAGCTACCAACTTTCACTAACACATCTTCCAACAAACCTAAAGGATAGACAAAAGTCCTATGTAACATCCCATTACCTGTGGAAAGGTTAAAATAGTAAATATGAGCGATTAATGAGAGGCTTAGAAATGATTCTTCATGCTGCATAATATGCCATACATATATATAGGAATAGTGAATTTATTTGCACATGAAAATAATTGTACATGCATTCATGAATAATTCCGGGTATAATTGGATTGATTTGTGAATTTATGAGAATTATGAATGTTTTTACATTGAAAATTTTACGGGTTAGTGGAATTGTGATATTTTTGAATTTTGATGAATTTAGGAAAAAATTAGGAAAATTTGGGATTTTTATGGAAAATAGAAAAATAGGAATAAAAGAAATTAAAAGAATATTGAGGATAATTGGATTATAAAGATGATAGTTGTATTATAAAGAGTAGAGCTAAATGGAGTTAGTTTCAAAAGAAACTGAGTTAGAACTTAGGCATTAGGAAAGTAACAAGTGTCACTTAGTTAAGTTGCTTTTGTCGTTTGTTAAACGTAAGTTGAGTTTTTTGAGAGTTGAAAAGGGGTTAGTGTTATTTCATAAGCTTCCATCTCTTTTGTAGCAACTTTCTCTGAAATTCTTCCCATACACAGAGTTTTCCTTTTAACACCTTCTAAGAGATTGCTTTGATTTGTTTCCTCATCCCACACTGCTATTTATTTCTTCTATCATAAGAAAAATCGAAACTGGATAATTTTCTCAATGGAGTATGTGAATTGCACGGAGTTTAGGGCTTTGAGATAATTAAAGATTGTGGAGTTTTCAACAAGTAAGCAGTGAATAAATCCTTTAGAGTTATAGGTTTATGAAATAAATTTAATGAATTACTGCCATCTGTATAACCATGAAATTTTCATGTATATATATATATATATATATATATATGGCTACTGTGAAAATTGAATGAAAATATGGATAAAGTGTTATTTTAGTTTTGATGGATTTTAGTGATCAAGTGATGTGGAAATGAATTTTGGAGTTTGAAATAGCAATAAAATGGTGTATAAAGTGAGTGTAGAAAATTAAAGAATAAAAAGGTGGTATACTCTATTTCTTGTTCTTCTTCACTGTGCATATTTATATATATGCATATGTATACGTGAGGAGATGAGTTTTTTAGAGATGATAAAAAAGTGATATTTGAGTTGAAGGGTGGTTGTAAAATGATGGTTTGAGATGGGAATAAGTGTATAAATGATAGTTAAAGGAAAAGATTTAGGTAGATGCAGAGAATGAAAATATAGGAAAATGTATAGAATGGTGAAATGCAGAGTTGTATATCTAACTTTTTGATGATTTTGATTTAACTTGCCTATTTTGGAGTATTATGAATTTATGGTGAATCAGTTGATAGAAATGGAGTAGAAAAACTAGAAGTACAAATTGGAAGTCTAAATTTTCTGAGAATGAATAGTAGTAGTGTTGAATTTTCAAGCTGAAACTTTCATTAAATTTTCAGTGTTTATCTAGGCAGATTTTGACAAAATAGTCTTCATGAAAGTTGTAGATATTTATTTTATCTTTTCATTTATATAAAGTATGAAATTTTTAGATTTTATAGTGGAGAGATATGATATCTAGGAGTCTGTGATGTTACATGGGATAGGCATTCAAGACAATTGCAATGATTTGAAAAATTTGACCTTTATAGAAGCAAAATTTATTTTTGAGATCTTCATAAAAATTGTAGGCCTAGAAGTCCTCTTCAAAATAGTTTTTGAATCACCTTAGTCTGACATTTATAGTAAAATTTATACTTATTTTACCAAACAGGTCCAAAGAAGAAGAGAAAAGGGAGGAAGAGGGCGAAAGTCGTGATCGCGACCGTGACTTTGCCGAAGGCGCGTGTAAGTTGTGATCGCGACCCGCAGGTCCTCCTTCCAGCCTGAACATGTTTTACTATTTTGGACATAACTATTTCGTCCGACATTTAAATGACCTGATTTTTGAAGTATTAGATTCATAACATATTCCACTATCTCTCCACAAAAAATTATAGCTTTTGGTTTTGATTTGAAAAAGATTGATTGAATCTACGTGAGGGGATCAGTGGGAAGAGTATGAGTTAGATATTTTTACTGAACATGCTTCAGTATTTTGGTGAAATCGTGATCTGTAGGATTCTAAATAATATGAATTTTAATTTGGAGTAAACTAGAGATATATGCCTACAAATTGTCTCGAGAAGTAGAATTTCAATTCTTTCTCTAAGATATTGAATTTCTGGATGGAAGTTGTACATAGCACACTATTTTTGATATATGGATAACTCGATAATGTTTGAGGCATATCTTTCAAATTACTGAACCAAATTGAGTGATTTTGGTGTCAATGAAAAGATAAGAAATAGAGTAACATTTTTTTAGAAGAGATTATGCATTAGTTTCACTTTTTAATTGAACGTGAATAGTATATCTGAAAGGGGTATCATGGAAAAATCTGAAAGTGATTCAATGAATTATGAATTGTGATTTAATGGTTTAGTGAGGCATGAATCTAAGTATAAATTATAGTTAGATGAATTTTGATATGAGATTGATTTTGTGATGAAATTGATGGATAAATACCCGGTATTATCATGAACATGCATTATACATAATTCATTTCATACATGTGCATTATTGAACAATTATAATTTTGCATATTGTGATATATGTGTATGTTATTTAATATAGACGATCAAATTGAGCACCATTCTATGAGTAACCTAGATGGCCTCACTTAATTACTTATTTGCTTAAATTATGTTTTGAATGATAATTGAATGTGTTTAGTTGTGGATTCCGGACAGAAGGTCCGATGAATGTGATTGTTGATTGAGATATTGAAGTGCTACTTGAATGTGAATGTGAAGACCTAAGTGTTTTATAATGAGAGTGATTGTGGTATATGCAGTCTATACATGAATGCAAAATCAGATAATGGCAGCTGTGACCAGAATAGCCACCGATCAGAGATAAAAGCTCAACGAGTGAAAATGAGCCCTGTTTTCCCTAAGTAGATAAGGGATAGTTATTAATGAGCCCAGTAACCAAAATGGATACGGGACAATTTAGGCACTCGGTCATAACAATATAATAATTGGAAAGTTTCTCAGGAGCACCTCATATGTTGGCGCCCAAATTTTTATTAATTTTATTAAGCATGAAAAGATTAAATTTTATGGTTTTGCTAGATGAATTATTTTTGGAATAATTAGCATGTCAACTATTGGAGGATTTATTACTTAGATTGATGGAACTGGAAGTATTAAATGAAGAAATTAAGATGAAGTTAGAGTATAGTACGGTGTAAGTTAAATTGAAGAAGTAAGAATGTATAAGGGCAAAATTGGAAGATCACTTAAGGTTAGAAGGCTAAGGCATTACATGGAAGGGCATAATGGACATTTGATGATCATTTAGGGTATAAGTGAAAGAAGTTGTTGTCTTGCTTTAAATTGAAGAAAGAATCGTGAGTGAGGGAGAAGAAAGGAGAAAAAGAAGAGAAAGGCTAGGATTTAGAGATTTTTGAAGAGTTTGAAGATTATGAAGTTTCAACAAGTTATAAATTAAATCTCATGGATTTGGTTAAAGGAAACTCACATATAGCATAACATGTGTAGGAAGTTGTTAGTGAATGATATGGGCAAGTGTTCTCTTTTAAGGCTAATGATAAAAGATAGATTATGATGTATTTGTGAATGAATTTGAGTTGAAATGGAGTAGAGAATGAAGTGCACAAGAATTAGCAATGATGGTTGAGGGTTAAGGTGTGTTAGTAGTAGTATATGGGAAGTAAAAATCCAGAAAAATGAAGTGTCTGTGATGCCTCTTTCAAAGTTCGTCGCGGCTAACTCTTGATTTGGGCGAAATTTTCCCTTTCTGGAAAAGTTCGCCACGGCGAACTTTCCAGCACCGAGTATACTTTAGTATTTTGGGTATAACATTTTCTGTAGATGTCTAAATGAGATAATTTTTAATTTGGTGTAAACTAGAGACATAGAGATACAAATTGTCTGAAGGAATAAAGTCTAAATTCAGTCTCTAAGAATCTCAATGTTTGTATGGAAGTCGAGCATAGAATTTTGTTTCATGCATAAGGATAATCCGAAATTGTTTAGGCAGTAACTTTCCGATTATTGAACCAAATTGAATGACATTTTGGTTCTTGTTTAAGGAAATCAAGTGGGAAAAAATAGGTAAGAGGATAAGAGGAAAGACATCTTTGAGCAAGGTTTAAGCAAGAAATTCAAGGTGGGTTTCATGTTTATAATAGAGTTACTAAGCCACGAATATTTCTCTTCCAAAGTAAGAAAATAAAATGATTTCAAATTGCTTCATACTTGTTGCATTATTTCTTTTGATTGATCTAAGAAATTGTTACATGTTTGATACTTGAATTATTGATGATGATGAGATGAATATGGAAATGGTTTTGAAATATATGACGCTTACAAAAATCATGTTCCCAAAAAGAGCCTTTTGGGTAATATACTTTGCATGTCATGAAATACATACTATGTGGGTTTGTGGTGGTCCCCTAAGTAAAGTCAAGTGCACATTGACAAAAGGCTTCTTCTACCTACCCTCTAGTGGCATGGAGCTCCTTCATGGACTCCCATAAATTCACGGCTATGCAAGACCATTAAGTGGGATTGCGTTAATACGTTATGTTTACGGCTACACAGGACCATTATGTGGGAATATGTAGTACGTTTTGTTTTAGATCCACCCAAACCATTATGATGTGCTTATGTGTTTATGATTTTGTGAATAAGTTGATGCATACATAGTTTGTGTATTTGCGACTTGGTTATGAATTTGGGAACTATGCATTTCATTATTTTAATAATAATTTTCTTTGATGAACAAACATTTTCAATTGTTTTGCTTAATTCTTCGTTATAAACTTGTTACCTACAAGCTTTAAGCTCACCCCCTCCCATTTCCATCCCTTCTACAGGTGAAGATCAAGAGATTAAGTAGTCAAGAGCCAAGACATCACTCCAATTAGATTTATTTTTGCTTTTGAAGTTAGCTTTTGTAAAACAAAGTTTTAGTTGCATTTTGAGAAATTCTACTTTTTGCAAACTATGTATTTTTGGGATTATGTTATAATGTGGCTTGAAATGCCCGTTAAAGCTTTGTAAAAATCTACCTTTAAATATGAATGAAATGTATGATTGGAGATGTCTATTATTTTTCAAGTTTTCACGAAGTATTCATATTTTGGAAATTGCAAGGGTTTATGTATAAGTTCATTTTGTTTTGGGAATGAATTGAGGATGGTTGTTTGGAAATTTATGGCTGCATTTAGTAGAGTTAATGTTGGGGTTGAGTAGTTGAAAGAGTTTAAGTTGCATTAAAAAGGGTAAGTTGATTTTGGGTTCTGTTTTAGGGGTTTTTGCCGTGGCAAAGCTAAGAGTTCTCCATGGCGTAATTAACCCGAAGTTTTTTATTTTCGCTAGCATGGTGAGTTCACCCCCGCGAGGCCAAATGGTCGCCGCGGTGAGAATACAATTTCAAGTTCACCGCGGTGAAAGTTAATTCATTCACCGCGGCGTAAAATTCCTAAGAGGCCCAGGGTATTTACTCACGTGTGTTCGTCACGGTGAAACAAGCAGTTCGCCGCGGTGATGCCTGCCTTTGCTTCTGAGGGAGTTTTTCTTCTAAATTTATAACTTCTAAGTCCTCCTCTATGCTCAAAGTTCATGATCCCATATCTGATGTTGGGCTCCAAAAACGAGGTCCAACATTACCCTTAAAAGAGAACACTTGCCTATATCATTTATTAATAACTTCTCACACATATTCAACTCCTTTGGAGTTTTACTTAACCAAACCTATGAAATTTAAAGCATAAATTACTTGTTGATGCTTCAATTTCTTCAAACTCTTCAAGATCTCCACAACCCTAGCTCTTCTCTGCTTTTTCTCCTTTCTCTTCTTCTCTTCTTTTCTCTCATTCACGTGCTTGCTTCTTCAAATGCAAGACTACAATTTTCCTTTCC
>JAOQMP010000001.1:23487453-23506739 GCA_027563575.1 Erythroxylum pedicellare
GCAAAGTTTATCTTTTTTTAATCTAAATCCATCAAATCTATAGAAATTATCATTATCATGATTTTTAAAAGATTTCCAAATTTCTACAAAGTCATAATCAGATTCATATATGCCTTTCAACATCTCCAAACCAAGTAATCTAGCATGCATAGACTATCTCCTAGGAAGAACATCCACCACAATGTTTTCTTTCCCTTGTTTATGTTTAATAACATAAGGAAAAGTTTCAATAAATTCTAGCCACTTGGCATGTCTCTTGTTCAATTTACCTTAGGACTTTAGAAATTTCAAGCTTTTATGATCAGAATGAATGATAAATTCTTTTGGCCACAAGTATTGTTGCCAAATCTGTGAAGACTTTTTAAAGCATACAACTATTTATAATAAGTGGAGTAATTAAAAGCAGCACCACATATTTTTTACTAAAATAAGCAATGGGTTTCGAATCCCGCAATAAAACAGCACCAATGCCTATTCCAGAAGCATCACATTCAACCTAAAAAACTTTAGAAAAACCAGGAAGAATAAGAAGAGGAGCATTGGTCAATTTTTTTCATAGTATTAAAAGCAACCTCTTATGAATCACCCCATCTAAAAATCACATTTTTTTTACCAATTCTTTCAAAGGGGCCGCAATAGTAGAGAAATCCTTTTACCACTCTAGATTCTAGCACATTTTTACTTGTCTGGATCAATCGCTACCAACCTAATGAGCACAATAGAAACTTAATTCAACAGAAAACAACGAATACCTAAAGAAATGGAGAAAACACAAAACTAGATGCAATTTAATGTAAAGAAAACAAGGAAAACAAAAATAAACACATACTAGATGGTGAAAACGTACGCGAATGATTTTTGGTGCCAATTGAGCAATATGAAACAAGATTACTCAATTCAAGTGTAATGGAAACAATAGGTTAGGAAACAATAAAAAAGCAACCAAAGAGTGCAAGAAAAGACAAAACTAGGAATTAAACTCAACCCTAGACTCGAATTAACAAGAACATTCAAGTCTGCCCCAATTACTCAAGAATTGAAGATAAGCAATTATATCAATGACACATGCTTTGAGTGCAAGAAAGTAAATCTTGAATGAAGAAAGTGTTTCTTGATGCAAGAAAACAAGTCTTGATGAGTTTCTTGAATGAAGGATGAGTTCTTAAAGAATCTTGAATAATAAAGAAACGAAATTAAAGAATTCTTGAATGATCAGATTCGTTCTTGATGAATCTTGAATAAAGAAACGAAATTAAAGAATTCTTGAATGATTAGATTCGTTCTTGATGAATCTTGCAAGGAAATCAACTCAAACACACAAACCATTATTAGATATAAAGTTATCCTAAACTGATGGAAATTGAATAGGCTCCATTGGAGCTGTGGTGGGCACGTGACTGATAAGAGGCTCCTCATATATGCATGTTTTCACCAGTCCATAAGGCTTAATATGAGTTAACAATTTAAGCAGCCCCTCAAAGTCTTTTTCCTCATCACCTGAATCTGCTTGGACTTGGACTGAATGCTCTTCATGTGTGATCAAACTCATTGCTTCCATATCCTGCAAGGCTTGTGTGGATGGTCCTCTATGATGACTTCTTTGATCTTTAAAATTCTGAATTCTACCGAATCCTTTATCATTAATTTACTTTAAGATTTACTCGTTTTCTCAGTTAATTTTCCTTGAATTTTTGATCCAACACCCCCCCCCCCACCAAAAATCGTGTGTGTGTTCTTTGTTCTTTCATAGCTTCAGGTTTGTTTCTTCTTTAATTTATTTATTAGTCTTGAATATTAGATTAATTTTGCTTTCAATTTAATTGTTTGAATAATTGAAGTAGTATTATTAATAGGCCACGTAATTTGCATATTAGAGTAGATTAAATCACATTATCTTTAAGATTTCCCTTTGTTTTTGTATCTGACCTTAGTTGCATCCTTTAGATTAGTTGGTTACACAATAGTACAAGAATCCACATAGCTTTTGGGAGTAATTTGGTCATATAAATTAGCTCTAATAACCAAGTTAAGGTTCTGATCTTGTTCTCTCATGATTTGCCATAGCCAAACTTACTAAAAAAGAGTTGATTTCAATCTTATCTTACTTTTAAATTGCTTTTCCACGACATACATAGGTCTATTCTTGTTAGATTTCGTTGGTTTTACATATAGGACATTAGTTTATCATTCATATAGTTTAAATAATTTATATAGATTGCATTTAGTTAGATTATTCTCTTGCTTGAATTCTGTCCACTATTGGTTGATTATTAAACATACTGATTTGTTTGAATTGAGTTAGGATTCATGCTTTATAATTCTCTATGGGAACAATCCCTACTTGCCCATACTACTTGTGTTAGCTTTTTGGGTTAATTTGTAAGGCCTAACCACACCTTATCATAAACCTAGGGTCACAATATGAGACAATATAAATTGGCATACCATGGAGTCTCACTATTTCATCCACATAAAGCTGGGCTAACTTATTTAAGGGATAATAATTCTTGATTGGGACGAAATGTGCAGACTTTGTTAACCTATCTACTATCACCCATGTAGCATCGTGTCCCTTCTGACTCTATGGAAGTCCTACTACGAAATTCATAGTAATCTTCTCCCACTTCTATTTTGGGATAAGGAGGGGCTGCAATAGTCCTACAGGCTTTTGATGTTTCTCTCATGATTTGTCGCAGCCAAACTTACTAAAATAGAGTTGATTTCAATATGATCTTACTTTTAAATTTCTTTTCCATGACATACATAGGTCTATTCTTGTGAGATTTCGTTGGTTTTATATATAGGACATTAATTCATCATTCATATAGTTTAAATAACTTGTATAGATTGCATTTAGTTAGATTATTCTCTTGCTTTAATGCTTGATTATTAAACATATTGATTCGTATGAACTGAGTTGGGATTCGTACTTTATAGTTCTTCATGGGAACGATCCCTACTTGCCTATACTACTTATGCTAGCTTTTTGGGTTAATTTGTAAGGCCTAATGACACCTTATCATAAACCTAGGGTCACAATATGAGACAATAGAAATTGGTGTACCATGGAGTCACTATTTCATCCACATAAAGTTGGGCTAACTTATTTAAGGGATAATCATTCTTGATCGGAAGGAAATGTGCGGACTTTGTTAACTTGTCCACTATCACCCATATAGCATTATGCCCCTTTTTACTCTATTGAAGTCCTACTATGAAATCCATAGTAATCTTCTCCCACTTCTATTTTGGGATAGGGAGGGGCTACATTACTCCTACAGGATTTTGACACATAAAAACAAAGTCTTCTATTTCCTTCTTCATCCCTCTCCACCAATAGTGCTCTTTAAGAGTGTGGAGCATTTTTGTGCTACCAGGATGCATAGTGTAAGCTCAAGAGTGAGCTTCCTTTAAGATCTCTTTCTTTAATTCCTCTACATCCAGTACCTATAATCATTGCCCCCTCATCACTGTACTATCTTCCTTAACTATAAGATCTATCTTCTGCCAGTCTCAACTTCGATCTTCAACTTCATCAACTATGGATCTTATTTCTATCCCTCTCTAATCTGATACACCAACATGGGATGAACGTGAAAGGTAGCAATTAATGCTGTTGAATCTTTTATATCCAATTTCACTCCTAGAGGTCTCATTTCCATTTGAAGTGGAAGATATATCATTTTTAGTTATCCTATCAAGCTAGTAGGTCTCCTATTTAAGGCATCTGCCACTACATTAGCTTTTTCGGGATGGTACTCTATCATTTGTGATCAGTGAAAATCCTACAAGGAATTTCATACAAATAATGCCTCCATATTCCCAATGCAAAAACTACTGCTGCTAGTTTTAAGTCATGGGTAGGGTAATTTTGTTCATGCTTCTTCAATTGCCTAAAAGCATAGGCTATAACCTTATCATTCTGCATAAGTACATATCCTAATTCCTGTCTCGAGGCATCACTATACATTACAAATCTATCAATCCGCGTTGGTAATGTGGGTATAGGAGTTGTTGTCAACCTGTCTTTCAATTCATCAAAACTTTCTTGATAAGCATCTGATCGCTCAAACTCTCCTATCATCAAAATCTCAAATATCTAATATGATAAGGTTTGCTAGGAATTCCTTACCTCCAATCAGTATTTTACTATCTGCGAACACTCTTTTAGTGAAGAGTAAGTTCCCAGCTAGAATGGAAACTACTACCCTAACGTCTAATAATTGATGCTCAACACTCAATTTTGTAGAAAAATCTATAGACATGAAAGAATGTGTAGGATAGGATCTATTAAAGCATCATGATCAAAAATAGTAATCATATCGGTGACTACCTCTGGTATGGCATCGGCCTCCTACTAAGTGACTGCAAAAACTCAAGCTTGCGTACAAGGTCTACCTGCTTGTCCCGTAGGGGCTGCTCCTCTTACCCCCAAAACCTCTGCCAAATTCAGTAAAACATGGCCCTCTGATCTGAGTACCTCAGTTGCCCTGTCTATAATCCCCTTTAGCTTGCGGAGGTGCTGAAGATCCAGCCACTAACTTCTCTGTGGTGACTAACTACAGACAATCTCTGATGAAATGATCCTCCTAACTATAATGGTAGCAAACTGTCATATTCATCTGACACTCAGCTAAATGTCTTTTTCCACATGTAACACACTCTAGCGCTGGGGTCCTATCATTATGGGAGTCTTTGGGCATAGTGGGTGACCTAAAAGATCCCTGGCTGGATGATCCACCTCCACTAAACCTCTTGCAACCACTCCATCTTGACTTATTTTTCTAGACCGAACCCTAAGATGAACTAAATGGTGCATTTCACTTTTATTCTGATCTTGAACTTTGAGTGATTAATGTTGCATTTCTCTCCACTTCTATTGCAACTTCAACTAATTCCCTATATCAATTAGTTCCCTATAGTGTGTCTGTGTAGCCAATGATAGGTGAATCTTTATTCTAGGACTCAAGCCTATAGTAAACCCATTGCACTTCTACTCTTCACTATCAGCAATAAACGGAATATTTTTGACAAGTTCTGAAAATCTCTTATAATCTATCACCGATGTCAAACCTTGCTCTAGACAGAAGAATTCCTTTACCCTTGCATCCCTATAACTCTATGGGTAGAATCTATTTGTGAACTCTCTCTGAAATTCATCCCAAGTTACCCCATTAGGATGTCATCTCTCAATGGCTTCCCACCAATCTTTAGCTGTGTCCTCGAGGAGAAAAGTGGAGAACATAACTCTCTGCTCATTTGTGCATCCAACAACTCTATATATCTTCATGACCTGATCTAACCATATGAGTGCACTCTCGGGATCTCCACTCTCGTTAAAAGCCTTGGCGCTCAATTGTGCATCAATTTACTACTGAGCACAACTGAGCATTCAGAAGCTTCCACACTTTCACGTGATTGTCGCATCTTTGTAATAAGAATCTGAGCCATCAGTTCTACATTATTGCCACATCCTTGCAGCAAGAATCTGAGCCATCTGTTCTGTATAAAAACTCAGTATGGATGGTTCCAACAACCCTGATGATTGGCATTGTGGTTGGTTTATAGAGGCATTTACTTACAAAATTTAGAATGTGGTCATCCTCCCGTGCCAGAGGTGACTCAAGTGCAGGAGCCATTAGAATGGTTATCCTAGGATGTCCACAGCTTTTTTTGTGCATCGTGCTGTGTATTCGAAAAAAATGCAAATATGTAAAGCTTTCAATTTATGATATCATATGCATGTAAATCACAACATTTTCTTGGTCACCTCACTTTTAAAACAACGTAAAAACCTTAAACCACAAAGGAGGCAAGCTATTTTTAAAAGTTAGGCTCTGATACTAACACTAATAAGCCCCTATCCTATAATGACTAACCTACCTGGCACTCCACGGTGACCCTGCAATCAATATCCGAGTCGGCTGGAAAGTTCTTGAGAAGCTAAGCCCATTGCCTTTATTGGACCCCACTTCTGGAGCCTACCGTTCAGAGTCATAAAATGTGAGCAAACCCATACAGATTTTAGGAAACCTCAAATAGGAATTACACTTTGACTTCTTAAAAACATTTTTCCCCATTGTCTTAAGTTTCTAATGACACCAAAATCGTTCAATTTGGTTCAGAAATCTGAAAGTTAGGACCCCAAACATTTTCAGACTGTTATTAAACTGAAACAATACACTATACCCAACTTCCATCCAGAAATTGAAAGTCTTAAAGACTGAATTAAAATTCGATTCCTTCAAATAATTTGTATCTATATGTCTCTAGTTTATTTAGAAACAAATATCATCTCATTCAGAGCTCTACATATCAAGATATCATCAAAATACCAAAGTATGTCCAGTAAAATATCTAATTCATACTCTTTCAATCGTACGCTTACTTTGATTCAATCAATCCTTTTCAAATCAAAACCAAAGGCCATAAATGTTTTTGGAGAGATACCAAAACGTGTTATGAATCTATCGGTCTAAGAATCAGTTCATTTGGAGGTTTGAAGATGTAGTTATGTCCAAAAGAATCAAATATGATTTTGTCCTTAATCATATTGAACCTATTTTGGGACGATTAGCATAACTTTCATTAGAGATATTAGATTAAGGTTGTCTTAGGATTGTTGCGAATAGAACTTCTAGATCTACAACATTTATGAAGACACTGAAGAGAGATTTTATCATTTAGAGGGTCAAAATCAGACAAAGGTTAGACAAAACCAGACAAAGGTCAGAAAAGGCTTCAGTCTCAGACTGAGTCAGACGAAGGGATTCAGTCTAAGACTGAATCAAATGAAAGGATTTAGTCTAAGACTGAATTAGACGAAGAGCTTTAGTTTAAGACTGAATCAGATGATGGGGTTTCTACAGGGTCTTCCTCACATCACCTAAATTTCTAAAACACTAACCATACTCTCCAAAACGTCTCCAACTTGTAATGGCCATAACTCTCAACTCTAATATCCGAAATTTACATACTTTATACTGTTGGAAACCTAAGAGGATGAGATACAAATTCCAAGAAGACAACTTTGTCTAATTTAGCCTAGATTAATCTAGTTTTTCCCCTAAAATCAGTACACAATTTTACCCTTATGGAAGACCTGAGGTATGAAATATACAACTACAAAAGAAATATGCACACACACATTGGAAACTTCTTCAATTCTCAATTCATTTCTAATTCAAAAACAAGTTCATACATGGCTTTAATGACATAAAAACATTACATCAAAGATTTAACACAAGTTACAAAATACATTGGATGCTCAATGTTTGGTATGCTTATAAAGCTATCCAAAAGTCTAGTCACTAACTCACTTACAAAAGCCAGAATATCTTGGAGTATCACGTGCCTTGCAAGTTTCAACACTCATCTTATTTTGCACCTGAGGAGTGAAAAATATGACATTAGCTATAAAGCTCAGTGGCTAACTTATTTATAGCTATCGGTAATTAGTCACAAATTCAGGCATATGTACGTATATATATCCAGCAATTCAAGCATAATTAATTTAGCTTAAACTCATAACACACAACGTAGACTTTATCCATTAAACATAACACTCAATTAAGCACCATGCTTTACAATTTAAAGATGCAATGCACAAACAAATAGTTCAAAAGTTCTGTGGAACGAAACGAAGAAACCAAAGTTTACACCGTGAACAAAACGAGTCCAAATTCTCAGGATCTTGTGGCCTCAAGCAGGCAGCCGGAAGAAGGCATAGGTCAACGTGCACGTGACTAACAAAATAGGTTCCTCTCTTGCCCAATCACAAGCAAATTTATGCTCAATTCAATCATATGCTCATACTTTCATGCTTTTTCTTCTTTTCATCTACTTTAAAATGTTATAACCTCTTCCAAGGTATAACATAATCACAATGCATCATGCATCTCCAAACATTCACAATAACTATGAATACATTACCCACCTAATTTTGCTAAAAATCAAAACTCAAGATTGCCTTTCTTCTTGCTCTTAAGTAAGGTTTTCTTGATTCCCTTCAAATACACCAATTCCTATTTTATCCAAATTCAAATGAAAATTCATAAAACTTAAAAAATAAAAAAAGTGTTAAAATTGAATTTAAACCTAACCTACCCATAGTCCATCTAGGCTAGATAACGAAAACCCTAGCTTAGAAATCCAAAATCAAAATTGTTTCATCTTCCTCGTCTTTCTTCCTTCATTCCCAACACAAAACCTAGTTTCTATTTAATCGCCTTTTTAAACCTAGCAAGAAGAAAGATGAAAACTTACCTCTAACAAGTTGATTTCCTCTTCTTTTCTCTCTTCTCCACCGAAACTCTCTTCTCCTCTCTTTGTTTTCGTATATCTCTTCTTTCTCTCCCTTAAATCACGTTTTTCCCTTCTTAAAATAACAAGACAACATTTCTTCTTCCATTTCTACCCTTAATGAGTGTGCAAAGTCCATTTTCCCTTCCTTATAAGCTTTATGTCTTTTATGCTTAAGTGATCTCCCAAAAATGCCCTTGAACATTTTTATTATATTAACACTTTAATTCCACTTACCCATTCAATAAATCCTACTAACTTTGACATAATTAAATAACTCCAAAATAATTAATCTATCAAAATCTCAAAAATTATTTTAAATCATGCTTAACTTAAAGAAAACATTTCGGGCTCCAATAGCCTTTGTTAAGGAAAAGCTTCAATTCACAATAAGAAATGTGAATAGTGGAGTTTTGTTTTTCAATTTATTAAAAATTTCGATAGAAATTTCAAGTCTAAGCAATAAGATGTTACACCTAAATATATCAACATATAAGTTGGATCGATTTACTTTAAGTATCCGTAACTCTGACTGATTCTTATGTCCTAATGTTTCAGCCCAAGAATACTTCAAATTTACTCCACAATAATTTAAAATAAGGTAAATCTTGATCTATCATAAATCCACCGATCAAATTTATTTTTGGTTCAATTATATACTAGTCAACTCCAATATTTTTCGACTATCATTTGATTTAATGCTTTTCATTCAATGTTGGGTTCCTAATTCACCTTTTATCGAAAATAAAATTTACATCAGACTAAAAACATCATTCACACGAAATGAAATTTTATAGACATGCGAAAAGAAAGGTTTAGGGATTTACAAACAACTTGTATACTAATATGAAATTATGGAATATAAAAGCTTATCCTAAGACTTTTCTTGATTCATCACTTGATGTTCAACCAAGAAGAAGATTCAAACAAGAAGAGAATAACAAGGTTTGTTTCAAGAGATTTGTGATGGAGAACCATGGGCATGTGAAAGACAAGTAGAGAAGCATACATGGTGTGATCCACCACAAGGAAGCCTAGGACATGACTTGCATGGACATGAGCTTGCAAAAGGAGGCTTAGGAACTGAAATTAGATCAGATTTGAAGTTTGAATGTGCAAGACAAGGGGCTGAACGAAATTCCCATATCAAAGGCCTAACATTCAGGTCTAATGTTACTAAAGATCCACTAGAAGATGTTAGAGGCCCAATGACAAGAGCTAAGGACAAAGCCATGAAGTTGTCATTGAATTGTTTGATCCAAGACCTTCAAGAGATAGAGCCCATGTTGTTAAGTTAGATTTCATCTCTTAAAGGTCAAAGAATCGTTGTCTTACTCCTTGAAGCCCAATATGAAGTGTCCAAAGGCCCATATGGCATCCAATTGGGAGAACTCACTTAAAATAATATATGACAACCATGTGCCACTTAAAAATAAGGAGAAGGATGTGAACTATAAGTCTAATATGTTTAGATCATGTTTTAATTTGTTTCCTTTTTTGTTTTCCTTTAAATAGGGTCATCTACTCAACACCTTTCTAAGTTTATTTTGTTTCCTTTTATGGATTGATTTGTTTCTTTTTATTTAGTTTCTTCTTTAGGACCTTAAGTTGGGATGTTTTTACTGCAAATAAGCACCTCTATGTACTTTGAAAGGGGAAATTTTCATTCATAAATAATGTTGAGAGTTTCTTGTTTTCTTTGTATTCTTTGAGAATACTTGACTTATCAAAGGAGTGGTCTTCCTTTATGGCGTCCCATGGTTAGAGTTCTAAGAGACAGGTTCTCTTAGAGTTCTTTCCATTGACCAACATTCTTACTAGGGTTCTAAAAGATAGGTTCTCTTAGGCTTCTTTCCATTGACCAATATTCTTATTAGGGTTCTAAAAGACAGGTTCTCTTAGGGTTCTTTCCATTGAACATCTTTCTTCTAACCCATTTTCTCTTTGTATTCTATTTCTATTTTTAAAATTTTGTTTCTTGTGCTTCCATGTGTGTTTTATTCTAGCCATTCCTGGGCATAGTTCCATCTTGTTAAAGTTTCTCTAGGAGAAGTTCCTATTGGGTCTTGCACCATTTGGTACCAGAGTGCTTTGGTTGCTAGATTTCAAATAACTATCCTTTTGTTGTTTATTTTTGTTCTTCTTCTCTGTCCATTTTTCATCTATTGTTTCGTTCACTTTTTGTTTGAGGTTTTGGCTAAATAATAGGTGTTTCTTCAAGTTCAGAATCTCTTCTTTCTCCTCGTTTTAGAACCATTCAAATCCAAGCTTTATAGAGCAAGTTATACTAAGTCGAAATTTGAGAACATCCAGCTTCTGAAAATTGCTTCGCTTCCATATTTATTTGTGTGAACTTCAAATTATCTGGAAAGAAAAGTAGATGTCAAAAAAGAAAAAAAAATTCATCAAAAAAGAGAAAAAAGAAATTCGTCAAAAAAAGAAAAAAATTCGTCAAAAAAAGAACAAAACAATCAGAGTGTGTGTTGCAATTTTTTTAGAGAAATGGAATCCAAGTTTGCTATTTTCCTAATTGCAATTAAATAAAGATAAAATCTTTTCTATTGCTTGAACAAGAATTGCAAGTGCTTTCCTATCTTGTATTGCTTGGAACTTGCTTACTTTCTTATTTGCTTCACTTTCTTATTTCAGTTACTTTCCTATTTTTCCTTAATTTCCTATTTCATTTCTTGCCTCATTCATGTTTCTTTAGCTTCATGATTAACTTTGCTTGAGGTAATCACTTCCTTAATTCATTTCTTATACTATTTTTCCACACTCTATTTTCCCCTTTTGGATTCTTTGAGAATTTTATCTTGGGATTCTAGTCTTGACTACCACTTGGTTTGATTGCTTCCATTTGATTGTGTCTTGTTTCGAATAAGGATACTATAGAAAGCAAGTTGAGTGGTAAAAGGCAAGAGTGTTTGCATTATAGAAAACGCCAATTCATCTGTTGAGTGTATACACATGAGGTTGAGTGGTGAGGTCCATATTGTTTTTTTTGTTCACTAACATTTTGTAACTCATAAACATGTTTCAAGAAGATGAATCACCTGAGCAAGATCTTAGAGTCTTTATAAAGGCTGTGCAAGATCAATTCTAGAGGTTCAATGCTTCTTATAAAGATTTGAGGAAGAATCCTTTCGAGGAGGGAGGGAATAATGGAGAACCATAGGCATGTGAAAGACAGGAAGACAAGCATACATGGCATGATCCACCACAAGGAAGCTTAGGACATGACTTGTATGGACATGAGCTTGCAAAAGGACGCTTAGGAACTTAAATTGGATTAGATTTGAAGTTTGAATTTGCAAGGCAAGGGGCTGAATGGAATTCCCATATCAAAGGCCCAACATTTAAGTTTGAGGTTCCTAAAGATTTATTACAAGATGTTGGAGGCCCTATGACAAGAGCTAGGGCCAAAGCCATGAAGCAAGCATTGAATTGTTTGATCCAAGACCTTCAAGAGATAGAGCCCATGTTGTTGGGTCAGATTTCATCTCATAAAGGTCCAAGAGGCATTGTCTTACTCCTTGAAGCCCAACATAAAGTTTCCAAAGGCCCACATGGAGTCCAATTGGGAGAACTCACTTAAAATACCATATGTCAAGCATGTGCCACTTAAAAATAAGGATAAGGACGTGATCTATAAGGTCCCACATGTTCAGATCATCTTTTAATTAGTTTCCTTTTGGATTTCCTTGAAATAAGGTTATCTAGTCAACACCTTTATAAGTTTTTTTTGTTTCCCTTTAGGGATTCATTTGTTTCCTTTTATTTAGTTTCTTTTTAGGACATTAAGTTAGGAAGTTTTCCCTATGAATAGTCACCTTCTATGTTCTTTGAAAGGGGATTTTTCATTTGGAAATAATTTTGAGAGCTTTCTTGCTTTCATTGTATTCTTTGAGAATACTTGATTTATCAAAGGAGTGGTCTTCCTTTGTGGCATCCTAAGGTTAGAGTTCTAAGAGACAAGTTCTTTTAGGATTCTTTCCATTGACCAATATTGTTGCTAGGGTTCTAAGAGACAAGTTCTCTTAAGGTTCTTTTTATTGACCAACATTCTTATAACCTCCCATTTTCTCTTTATGTTTGATTTCTATCTTTTCAATTTTGTTTCTCATGATTTCATTTGTGTTCGTAATTCTATCTACTCCCGGGCATAGTTCCATCTTGTTGAAGATTCTCTAGGACAAGTTCCTATTGGGTCTGCCATTAGATGGTGTGTGTAGACGGATAAGAAAAAAAGATAAGTATGTGTGTATGAAATGTCGGCTCCTTCTCCCGTTGTAACTTAGCCTAAAATAGGTCTTTTAAACAAAATGGGTTTATTGGTCGGGTTGCACAGTCGGTTAGTTTGTTGAAAATGGTCCGAGTCTGCACCCACTCAAAGGTTTTGCCGAGGCCAGAGGATGAGTTCGCCGTGGAGAACTTTTCCCTAAAGGTTTAGTAAATCAGCTTCAGCTTTCGCTATGGCGCAAACATAATCTTCGCCGCAGTGAACTTTTCCCGAAAGGTCTCTTTGGGAAATCTTCAAACTTTGCCGCGTTGAAACATCCACGTCGTCTCGATGAACTTTCCTGTTGCCCTAGTTGACTTGTTAACTTGTCCTCTTTGGCCTTCACTCCTTGGCTCTACTTCTTGAATCTCTTATAATAAAAAATGGTAGTTTGCAGTATCAATTGTTATAGAAAATTAATCCAGTGTAATTAATAATTATTTATGACAATTTTATCCTTAATTTACAAAAATTAAAGGCAAGCACTCAAGAGTTAAATTAAGCATAAAATCTAAAAGTAAGAGCCAAGAAGTATAATAAAAACCATGAAAGTGTCACCAATTGATAGAAAAAACTTATGTTCAATCAAATTCCCCCACACTTAGACCTTTGTACTTTTGGACAAAGTTTATAAAAGTTAAAAAGACATAAGTGTAAAGGAAAATTTTGACCATGCATAAAAATGAGAGCAGAAAATCAGTTAAGTCACTTCCTCATAAATCAACCTAAGCAGACTAAAAGACCGCTAAGAAAATAAACATTATAAGCATTTAATCCAAGAGATTGAGCAAAAGAGATTTCTCTCAAGGTAATGTGTTTAATTTCTCAACTCACTTGCCTTGGAATAATTTCACTCCACAATCTGCTTAGTCCATTCTTTTCCATAAGCTTGTGATAATTCTACCTCTCCTCGACAAGAACTATAATTTCGAAAATCAATAGGACTTTTCAAGGTTGTAATGTATGGAAGGCTAAATGAAATGGATTGAACAGAAGAAGGAAAAATGAGTACAGGCACCATAAGTATTTTTCTCATGAAACAAACGCCAACTATAAGTAAGAAAATATTTACACAGGCAACAAGCATAATTTAACACATTTTTATTACATTTCTCTTTTGAGAAAACTTTTTTTCCACACATTTTTAAAATATTTGGAACTCTTTTTTCTTTCTTTTCTTTTATAAAGAAACCCTTTTTCTTCTTTTTTTATCAGCTTTAACTAGAGATGAGGTACTCATATTAATAGTGAAATATGCATGCACTCAAAAGGGCTAGTAAAGGTTAAGTGTTTGGGTAAGTAGGGTTTGGAAAGAAATGCCTTTATCATATTAACAAACTTTTAGTTCATCAAGCTTTGATCAAGAATTAAAACAAGTTCTAAAGAGATATGAAATTAAGCTTAGTATCACAATTAAGCCATTTTAAGGTTTAAAGACACATAATGCTACTCTCTTCGTTTACCCTCACTTGCTTCTTGTGAAAACATTGGAAACGAAATTAATTGAAATCAACTATCATCTAAAAAACATAGATGGTGTTTTTAAAAACACAAGGACCACTTTGAAGTTTATAAAATCTTCAAGACATAAGAGTGAAAAGAATCTAACTAGGGAGAATTATTAAAATGAGGGAATTTAAAATAGTTTCTTTAGGAAGGATAGCATTGCCACGACGAAACATCAATTTCGCAGCATCGCTTCAGTGAAACCAAAAGTTCTTCATGCCGAAAAATGACAAAAACAATTTAAACATGCGATTTTCCTTAATTACCAATTTTGCATAAGACACACAAATGACTTGCACAAGCGGTTATGGCCAAGAATGATGCAGAAACAAGAATTGCCAAAATAAAACAACTACCCTCACACTTAAACATCATATTGTCCTCAATGTGAAGAACAATTAAAACACATTATCCATTAATAAGGAATTGGAAGGCGATTGAATAACAACACATCGAGAAAAGTACAAAGAAAATTATATAGATAACCGACCATTAATTTTGTACATGAAAAAAAGTTAACTGAGCATTTGACAAATTGAAAAATAAAACAAAACTAAGGAAAACACAAAGAACAAGTGACTTGAGCTATTCCATAAGATGATCATTCCTAGAGCCAGAGGGACCTGCTCCCGATATGCCAGCGTCGCTCAGGCTGTCATCTTCATCAGATGGCAGCTAGAAGTGAAGGTATGCGGCGAGCAATCCTTCCTTGCGCCGACGATACTGCCTATGTCGGTCATCTCGCTCCTTCTGCCTAGCTATCTCCTAAAAGAAAGTGTCCCAGAGATGAGTGAGATCTACCAAAGTCCATTGACTTTACCAGCGAGGGTTTGTAAGGTCAGGGGCTCAGGCACCAATATCCTAAACCTAGGTGGAGGGCTAAGGTAGGTGAATTGTGGGTTGTTTTAGGCTTGTGTACCTAAAGAGTGGGGTCATTTTGAAATAGCTATCATTGGGTAATTTTGGGACATTGTGTGCCTGGAATAAATCGGTGATAAGATGGGAAAGGTGATGGCATTGGTGAATTTTACAGTGGTGATGGAGTCATGTAAGGCGGAGCCAATAGCATTAGCTATATCAACTGGGCGGCCAGTCATTAAGAGGTATATATGGAGCGCTTGTTGTTTAGTGATGTAAGTGAGTTGGGTGGTTGGGATGGTATTGTTACAAACAAGATGGAGTCAAAGACAATCTACGGGTCGGAAATCAAATCTTTTGAGGTACAATTGATAGTATTTTGGGCAATGCCATTCGACACTCTCTTAATAAATGGGTGCGAATTACATCATTTGAGTGGTAATTGTGAATCAATTGATCGTAGTGGAAATGGAAAATGGGAGGAAGGTTGCAATGGCGGCGAATGCTAGCAGTGGTGAATGCATTAGGGGCTTTAACACCACGAAAATTAATTTCCATAGTATCATGAAATCTAGCATATGTGTAGAAATGGTGAATGAATTTATCGTTACCTTGGTCCCAGTTTTTGACTAATCTCGTAAGTTGAGAATTAACAAGTTGTTGGAGAAAAGGATTGTTTGGGTAGCTAAAGGAAAAGGTCGCTCTTTGATGAATGGCCTAGTATCAACTTTTTCAGCTATTTCAGCAAAGGTAAAACTATCTGAAGAATCGGAATCACTAGGAGGACTAGGAGGGGCAGTGGGGGTACTACAACTTGGAAGCTTAACACGAGGCATTGTTCTGGAAACATGCACATAAAAATATAACTTAAACAAAAGATTAAAACAAACTATCCTAAAGAAAATGAAAGTAAAAATGGAGAATAAAAAAAGAACAGAATAATAAACCTAACCTACCCTAAACAGCACACAAACTAAGAAGAAATAAGGAAAAGAGAAGAAGACTTACGAAAAGGGAAGATAGGAGGAGAGGAAATGTCAGGAGCGTTGCGGTGAAGAAAGAGGGGTCTTCTATAGGGTTTTGAGGTTGGAAATGACAAAAAGGGATAGAAGGCATACGAAACGTCAAAAGAAAATAACGATGCAAGGGTAATTTCATCACATCAATTTCGCGTAAATTAAACTTTTTCCACGGCGAACTTAACCTTAGTCACGAGAATAGCAAAATATTAATGTTTCATCATAACGACATGAACTCACGCTACGGTGAAATTAACCTGAAAGGAATAAGGAAGAATGCTGGGAAGTTTGCTGTGGTGAAATTAACCCAAGAGTAATTGAAAGAAATGAGGTTGTTCGCTGCAACAAAAAGATGCGTTCATGCCACGACGAAGTTTACCTGAGAGAAGCAGAAACTTTCACTGTGGCAAAATTTTCCCGAGAGCAACATAAAGGAAAACAAGGTAATTTCACCTTGGCGACAAAGACTTCATGCCGTGGCCAAAGTTACCCAAAAGGAAAACAAATAAAGATAGAAAGGAGAAACTTGACTACCAAACATATAGAAGACTTAAGCTAGATACTCAGTTCACTTAGAATTCATATACAAAGTCTTTAGGCACCAGAATAACTCAAGAAAACCAAGTGCAACATAATCAATCACATCAATTCCTCATATTTAAAGATATATCATACATAAGGCCAAAAAGCACAACAAACATAAAACGGAAGAGGAGTTATTGAACTGAAAAACTACTTGAACTAAAAGCTAAACCTAGTTCCTACTGAATTGGTTTCTCCCCCACACTTATTCAACATACTAATGCATGCATAATGTCATACTCAATCATAGAGAAAAAGTAAGTAAACAAGTGAAAGAGGAGAAACGACCTGAAGATTACGGAGGGTGTGAATTCTCATGATAGAACTTCAATAGATGGCCATTCACTTTGAGTTGTGCTCCGTTCTCTTCATGTAAAATCTCTACAATGCCAACAAGTGTTGAACTTTCCATGCTTAAAAGTGAAACGAGCCTTTAATAATAAAACCTTGTCCCCTTCCTTGAAGCTCTTCCTCTAGAGAATCTTGTCGTGCATCAACTTTGTTTTCTCATTATAAAGGCACAAATTTTTGTATGCCTCTAGCCTTAACTCCTCTAATTCTTGCAATTACATCTTTCGCTCCATATCAGAAGATTCCAAGTCCATGTTGCACCACTTAACTGCCCAACATTCTTTATGCTCCAAATCCACCGACAAATGACAAGCTTTGTCGTAGATTAAATGGTAAAGGGACATGCCTATTGGGGGTTTGTAGGTGGTCCGATAGGCTCACGATGCTTCTTCTAGACATAGGCTCCAATCCTTCTTTGATGGCTTCACCATCTTCTCCAAGATGTGTCTCACTTCTCTATTCAATATTTCAGCTTGACCATTGGTTTGTGGGTGGTAAGCAGTGGAGAATTTGTGAGTGACTCCAAATTTTCAAAATAGGTTGTCAATGGCTCTATTACAAAAATGTGTCTCTCTATCACTAACCACAGCCTTAGGAATCCCAAATCGACAAAAAATGTTAGACTGAAGAAATTTAGACACTACTTGCGCGTCATCTTTTCTGGTAGGTACAGCCTCTATCCACTTTGATACATAGACAAAAGATGGAGGAAAGGGACTCATGAAATCAATCCCCCATACATCAAAAATTTCGCAAAACAATAAAGGCTAGTGAGGCATTTCATATCGTTTGCCTAACCCTCCAAAACGTTGACATTTATCATATTACTAACAAAAGGTGACTGAATCTTTAAAGAGTGTAGGCCAATAAAAACCAGAATCTAGAATTTTCCTAGATGTTCTCCTTGCATTGAAATGCCCCCCACAAACCATTGAATGGCAAGCTGAAATTATAACATTGAATTTTTCATTAGGCATGCATTTTCAGATTACCTGGTCATTGCAGATTCTCTATAGATAAGGAGCATCCCAAATATAATGCCTAGCTTCGCTCTTTAACTTTTAAGCTTGTTCCTTAGACATAAAAGGAGGAGTTAGTCCATTGACTATATATGCATACCAAGGTTCTTTAAAAACTAAAGCACATAAAACTGACTCAGGAAAAGAATCGCAAGTCAATTTAGAAGAATCCACTCCCTGCGTATTATCTGGTAGCCTACTCAAATGGTCAGCTACATGGTTTGGCACCCCAACTCAATCATTTGTCTCAATATCGAATTCTTGGAGAAGTAATGCCCACCTTATCAATTTAGACTTTGATTGTTGTTTCTTGAGGAGATATCGAACTGCTGCATGATTAGTAAAAATGGTCACATGGGAGTTTAACAGATATGGCCTAATTTTTTTGAAAGCAAAAACTACTACAAACAGCTCTTTCTTAGTTGTTATATGGTTGACTTGAGCTAGATCCAGAGTTTTCGAGGCATATGCGATAACTCTTACTAGTTCCAATTGGGAGCAACTAAAATGGGAGGAGAAATGAGTTTTGATTTCAATTTATCAAAGGCATTTCTGCAAGAATCATCAATCTCAGATTTTGCATCTTTTTGTAAAAGCTTGGAAAGAGGTTATGTGATTTTGCTAAAATCCTTTATGAACCTCCTATAAAATCCTGCATGGCCTAAATATGATTTGATATCTCTAACACAGGTAGGATAAAGAAAGGAAGATATAACCTTAATCTTAGCTTTATCGACTTCAACCCTTTTGCTAGAAATCAAATGACCTAGCACTATACCCTCATTGACCATGAAATGGAATTTTTCAAAATTCAAAATCAAATTCTTTTCAATGTACCTTTTTAAAACTTTTCCAAGACTAGATAGGCAAGTATTGAAAAAATTCACCATAAACTGTGAAGTCGTCCATAAAAAGTTCTATGCTTTCTTCTAAGAATTCACAAAAAATAGCCATCACACAATGCTGGAAAGTTCCTGGGGCATTACATAAACCAAAAGGCATCCTTCGATATGAAAAGGTACCAAAAGGGCATGTAAAGGTAGTTTTATCTTGATCCTCTAGTGAGATAGGTACTTGGAAATACCTGAAGAAACCATCTAGAAAGAAGTAATGTGATTTTCCTACAAGTCTTTTAAGCATCTGGTCAATGAAAGGTAAAGGGAAATGATCTTTTCGTGTGGCATCATTTAATTGTTTATAATCTATACACACACGCAATGAATTTTACACCCTAGTGGGAATGAGCTCATCTCTATCATTTTTTATCACAATTATTCCACTCTTTTTCGTCAGCACATGTATTGGACTGACCCACTCACTATCAGAAATGGGATATATGATCCCAGCACTCAACAATTTTGTGATTTCTTT
>JAOQMP010000001.1:23515394-23529364 GCA_027563575.1 Erythroxylum pedicellare
CAACAAACTTGGATTCCACTTCTCTAGAAATTGCCACACACTTTGATTGTTTTCTTCTTCTCTTTTTACATCTTTACATGATTGTAATTAGGAAAGCAACAAACTTGGATTCCACTTCTCTAGAAATTGCCACACACTTTGATTGTTTTCTTCTTCTCTTTTTACATCTTTACTTGATTGTAATTAGGAAATCAACAAACTTGGATTCCACTTCTCTAGAAATTGCCACACACTTTGATTGTTTTCTTCTTCTCTTTTTGACGAATTTTCCCCCCTTTTCTGAATATTGTTTTCTTTTTTTTTGAATTCTACTTTTTTCCAGATAATTTGAAGTTCACACAAATAAATATGGAAGAAAAAAATTGCAAAGTAATTTTCAGAAGCTGGATGGTCTCAAATTTTGACTTAGTGTAACTTGCTCTAGAAATCTTGGATTTGAATTATTCCCAAATGAAGAGAAAGAAGAGATTCTGAGCTTGAAGAAACACCTATTATTTAGCCAAAAAGCCAAACAAAAAGTGAACGAAAAAATGGATGAAAAATGAATGGAGAAGTAGAACAAAAATAAAAAGCAAAAGGATAGTTATTTGAAATCTAGCAACCAAAGCGTTTTGATACCAAATGATGTGAGACCCAATAGGAACTTGTCTTAGAGAACCTTCAACAAAATGGAACTATGCCCGGGAACGAAAAGAATCAAACACACATAGAAGCACAAGAAACAACATTGAAAAGATAGAAATAGAACACAAAGAGAAAAGGGGTTAGAAGAAAGTTGTTCAATAGAAAGAACCCTCTTACCTATCTCTTAGAACCCTAGTAAGAATGTTGGTCAATGGAAAGAACCCTAAGAGAACTTGTCTCTTAGAACTCTAAACTTGGGATGCCACAAAGGAAGATCACTCCTTCGATAAGTCAAGTATTCTCAAAGAACACAAAGAAAGCAAGAAAGCTCTCAATATTATTTCTAAACAAAAAATCCCCTTTCAAAGTAAATAGAGGTGCCTATTTATAGGAAAAACTTCCTAATTTAATGTCCTAAAGAAGAAACTAAATAAAAGGAAATAAATCAATCCTTAAAAGGAAACAAAATAAACTTAGAAATGTGTTGACTAGATGACCTTATTTAATGGAAAACAAAAGAAGGAAACTAACTAAAACATGATCTAAACATATTGGACCTTATAGATCACGTCCTTCTGCTTATTTTTAAGTGGCACATGGTTTTCTTATGGTATTTTAATTGAGTTCTCCCAATTGGACTCCACGTGGGTCTTTGGACAGTTCATGTTGGTCTTCAAGGAGTAAGACAATGCCTCTTAGGCCTTTATGAGATGAAATCTGACTCAACAACCTGGGCATTATCTCTTGAAGGTCTTGGATCAAACCATTTCTTTAGCCCTAGCTCTTGTTATTGATCCTCCAACATCTTGTAATGGATGTTTAGGAACATTAGACTTGAATGTTGGGCTTTTGATATGGAAATTTCATTTTACCCCTTGCCTTATGCATTCAGACTTCAAATCTGATCCAATTTCAGTTCCTAAGCCTCCTTTTGCAAGCTTATGCCCATATAAGGCATGTCCTAGGCTTCCTTGAGGCAGATCACACCATGTATGCTTCTCTTCTTGTCTTTCACATGCCCATGGTCCTCCATCCCTTCTCCTTCTTTTCCAACTTGTATCAGTTGGAATGGATGGTGTAGACTGATCTTGTGACAATGCACTAAGGTTGGAAGAGTTGCTAACTTGTGAAAGTAGCAATCCTTATGGTTCACTCACAATGCTTTTAATAAGCTTAACAACTATTTCTATGGGAGAGCGCTTCAATGTATGAAGACTTGAAAGAAGGGAGTGTTTTTGGATCAAAGATGGGAGAAGAGTATAGTATTAGGCCAAAAAAAACTCTCAACTCAAAGGAACTACGAAATTCCCTTTCATAGGCCACCAAAAGATGCCTTTGAAGAGTCATGACTCTTCCAAGAGTTATGTATGATGGCAAAGAATCACGATTTTTCCAAGAGTTATGTCTCTTGGCAAATCATCCTGACTCTTGGCTAAGGGACACATCCTTTGGCAAAGAGTCATGACTCTTCTAAGAGTTATGTCTCTTGGCAAAACATCATGACTTTTGGCCAAGGGACACATCCTTTGGCGAAGAGACATGTATCTTCACTTGAAGTCATGATGGTACACTCATGACCATTCATTCTTGTACATAAACCCCTTTTGGCCAAATGGTCATAACCATTGGTCGAAACAACACATCCCTTCATCCAAAGTACACATAACTTGGTGAACGATTGTCATATATGTTCATTCTAAGGCAAGGTACATGATGAATCTTCCCCATTGATTGAATTTAACCTTTTGGTTGAATTCATGTATCCATATGGAGAAAATGAACTTACACTCTAAGTACATATATGATAAGATGCATTATGTCGTGCTACAACTCATGGTACACCCTAGTATCCATTTTGCACTCAAGAACACTAGATTCTTTCATGTAGCATCACCAACTTCGCCTATTAATCTTTGGGTTTCAACTCCAACTCATGCTCCTTAATTTGCTCTTCTAGCATAACTAGTGTGAGCACATTTATAGCTAGCTTCAATTCCCAAGAACCAAAGATGAGCTGGGTTAATCTCAATTGAGTCCAATTAAGCTTATCCCCAACTTTCTAGTCTTAAGGAGCTCCCATGAGCTCACCTTTAGATAGCTTTAGACACTTGAGCTAAGGGAAAGTCATGTCAAGCCACTTATAACTTACATGAGCTTCGTTGAGCTCCCTTGAGCTGAGGGTTGGCTCCTTATATGAAACCCAAGCACTTTTAACTATATCTTAGTGTGTCAAATGGAATTTGTAGCTCTTATGTTAAAAAATTCCAACACCATTTCCATGAACTAAATCATGAAATATTGAAGACTAGCAAGTTAGTTTTGATATGAATTGTGGAGGTAAAGATGATTGTGGAGGCTGTGGTTGGGCTCGAAGAGATACATGTGATTTTGATTCTAATTCGGGCAACTTTAAGCTCATTCCTCGCTTTTAAGGCAAAATGATCTAGACTTCTATTTGGAGTAGGACAGGCAATTTGAGTCTATATTTGATTACGACCATTATTATGAAGAGAAGAAAGTTAAACTCGTCAAAGTTGAGTTTATTGATTATATAGGTGCTTGGTGGCACCAAATGGTGTCTAATAGGTTGAGAAATTGCAAGCATATTGTTAATACATGGGAACCGAGAGCATCTTATTGATATACAGGACGATGTGAAAACTAATATGAGAAAATAGTTTATTCCTAGCCACAACTTTTAAGAGTTACACCAAAGACTTTAATAGTTCACATAGTGGTCTAAATTTGTGGAGGAATATTGTAAAGAATGGAAGTAGCTATGATTTGAGCAAATATAGACGAATGAAGGGGAGCTACTATGACATAATTTGATGGAAATCTAGGTAAGAACATGAAAATGGTGGTGCAATTTGGTTCAACATATTTTGATGATCTATTACACATTGGTAGAGGCCCAATAACTCGGGCTAAAGCTAAAAGGATGAAGGAAGCTCTTAATGCACCGATTGAAGATGTTTGGGCTAAACAAGTAACAATAGAAACTGATTTGGGCTTGGAGAGATCAATCAGCCCTGTCACCTTAATTCAACCAAATAGGCCTAATTAGTTATTTATTCAGAACAATTAGAAGGCTATGTTATTTTCATGATTTCAGGAGATTTACAGGTGATTCCATGGTGTCCTGAAAGTCCACCTTCTATATTTGGACATTGAAACGGCTTTCCTAAATCTTAGGGATTTCCATATTTTTAGGAGTAAATCATTGCTAGAAGATTAACTAGGGTTTTCTTTAGCCTCTATAACTGTGATCTTTTGTGCAAGAATACAATATGGAATTTCTATGAAATTGGTGAGGTTATTCACTTTGTTGATTCTTCATTGAACTTGAAACTTATCAAGGTTATCCCTTGTGGCATTCATCTGACTTATCACTCTCGATCTCTTCCTTTCTAGAGTGTGGTGTCAACATCCTTTTGGCTCATGTTTCTCTAAACATTGGTCAAGGTTTTTTCTAGAAACCGAAGTGATTTAACTTTTTCGGAAATTCCTTTCATCAACCTGTTTGTGGGTTCCTAGATCTCTATTTGCGGGGTTCACATTGTTTTTTATCAAAGCTAGGTTAATCCTAAATTAGTTTGGTATGTATTACTTCTTTTGTTTCACTTTTCTTACTGCTTTTGTTTCTTTCTCAAACATTGAAAATCTGGTTGTTTTCCTCCATTCACTTTTCTTGTTGCAATCTTTCCTTTTCAAACTTTGCAAATCTAGTATTGAATTTACTTGTTTTAAATTTAGAATCGATAAATTATTCGTATAACTTGATATTTACTCTTAGGATATGGAATTATAATTCTAAAAAATAAATATTAATTATTAAATTTAAATATTATTAAAAATAAATTTAAAAAAGTAAAATATAAATTAATATTAAGCAAGGGAAAATGATGCCACACATTATTGGATCGTAAATGTGATAAGTCAATTATTTGCTTTTGAAAGTCAAATAAATTGTATTGAAGAATAAGCAGGCTGCAAAGCCTTATGATGCCAGGCCCAATAGGAACTTGTCCTATAGAACATTCAACAAGATGGAACTATGCTCGGGAATAGATAGAATCAAACAAAAATGGAAGCACAAGAAACAAAATTGAAAAGATAGAAATAGAACATTAAGAGAAAACGGGTTAGAAGAAAGATGTTCAATGGAAAGAACCCTAAGAGACCCTGTCTCTTAGAACCCTAGTAAGAATGTTGGTCAATGGAAAGAAACCTAAGAGAACTTGTCTCTTAGAACTCTAACCTTGGGATGCCACAAAGGAAGACCACTCCTTCGATAAGTCAAGTATTCTTAAAGAATACAAAGAAAGTAAGAAAGATCTCAATATTATTTCTGAATGAAAAATCTCCTTTCAAAATACATCGAGCTGCCTATTTATAAGGAAAACTTCTTAACTTAATGTCTTAAAGAAGAAACTAAATAAAAGGAAACAAATCAATCCCTAAAAGGAAACAAAACAAACTTAGAAACGTGTTGACTAGATGACCTTATTTAAAGGAAAACAACAAAGGAAACTAATTAAAAACATGATATAAACATATTGGACCTTATAGATCACATCCTTCTCCTTATTATTAAGTGTCACATGGTATTTCAACTGAGTTCTACCAATTGGAATCCTTGTGGGCCTTTGGACAGTTCATGTTGGGATTCAAGGAGTAAGATAATGCCTCTTGGACCATTATGAGATGAAATCTGACTCAACAACATGGGCTCTATCTCTTTAAGGTCTTTGATCAAACAATTCAATGCTTGCTTCATTGCTTTGGCCTTATCTCTTGTCATTGATCCTCGAACATCTTGTAATGGATCTTTAGGAACATTAGACTTGAATGTTGGGCCTTTGATATGGGAATTTCGTTCATCCCCTTGCCTTGCACATTTAGACTTCAAATCTGATCCAATTTCAGTTTCTAAGCCTCCTTTTGCAAGCTCATGCCCATGCAAGTCATGTGCTAGGCTTCCTTGAGGCAGATCACACCATGTATGCTTCTCTTTTTGTCTTTCATGTGCCTATGGTTCTCTATCATTCCCTCCCTCTTCGAAAGGATTCATCCTCGAATCTGCAACATCAAAGAGGGATAAATCAGATACTTTGAATGTGGCACTAACATTACTATAGGAGCTAGGTAAATAAATTTTATAAACATTATCATTAATCCTTTCTAAAACTTGAAAGGGGCCATCTCCTCTTAGTTATAGCTTAGACTTCCTTTGTTTTGCAAACTCTCCTTTCTCAAGTGTACCTAAACCCAATCGCTAGGTTCAAATATAACACGCCTTCAACCTTTATTGGCGTTCTTTGCATATTGTTCATTTCTCCTCTCAATGTTGGCTCTAACTTTAGCATGCACCTCCAATTCATTCAAAGGAGCAGCAATAGTAGAGAAGTCCTTCACGAATCTCTGATAGAAGCTTGCTAGGTCATGGAAGCTTTGAACTTCATTCGCATTCTTGGGAGTTCGCCATTCTCTAATTACTTTCACTTTCTCTTTATCAACTTGAAGTCCTTTAGCACCTGCAATAATACCAAGAAACAAAATAGTATCCATGCAAAAGGAACATTTTTCTAAATTTGCATAAAGCTTATTTTCTCTTAAAAGTTCAAACACATCATGCAAGTATTTCACATAGTCATCTAAACTCCCGGAATATACTAAAATATCATCAAAATAGACAACTACTTACTTTCCAATAAAAGGATGAAACATATGATTCATCAAACTCATGAAAGCACTAGGTGCATTAGTCAAGCGAAAAGGCATAACTAACCACTCATACAACCTAAACTTAGTTTTGAAAGCAGTTTCCATCTCATCACCCCTTTTCATACGAATTTGATGGTACCTACTTCGAAGATCAATTTTTGAAAATATACTAGCACCATGTAACTCATCAAGCATATCATCTAAATGAGGGATAGGATAATGATATTTCACCATGATTTTATTGATGGCTCTTCAGTCAACACACATTCTCCATTTGCCATCTTTCTTAGGAACAAGTATAACCAACATAGCACATGGGCTCAAGCTTTCTCTCATAAAGTCCTTTTTTATAAGCTCTTTAACTAGTCTTTGGATCTCCTTAGTTTCTTCCGGATTGGCTCTATACGCGGACCTATTTGGAATTGACGCTCCAGGAACGAAGTTTATATAGTTCTCAATGCCTCTTAAAGGGGGCAATCCATCTGGAATGTCCTCTGGAAATAAGTCGTTGAAGTCCTACAATAGAGACAAAACGCTAGACGACAAAGATGGATCAAACTCATTAATAGTTAAGAAAACATCTTTACATAAAAGTATATAAGATTCTTCACACTTTAAAGCTCTCTTGATCACACTTTTTCCAGCAAATCAAGTCATTCTCTTTTCTTCATTCTTTCCCCTAGTTTTGTTTTCTCTTTCTATGTCTTTCTTTTCGACCTCTCTCTCTTTCTTTTCTTTTGCTCTTAATTTGCATTCTTTCTCAATTATCACTTGATCCCCATAAGCTTGAATGGGCCTAAGAGGCTTCAGCATAATATTTTGACCATGGAAAGGAAAAGAATAACAATTTTTGTATCCATCATGCCTAACTTTTCTATTAAATTTCCATGGCCTACCAAGCAAAACATATCCAGCATACGTAGGTGCAACATCACATAAAATCTCATCATGATACTCGCCAACAGAAAATGTAACCATTACTTGTCAATAAGTAACTAGCAGCATTGGCATAACTTCTACTATTTATGATCATACTGCAAACTTTACCATTAATGAGACACCTGTTATTAGTGTGCCCTAGGCCAATGGACATGTGTGACTTTTGTACGAACATTATAACTTATTAATAATATATTATGAGGCACTCTTTTACATATGCGTGTATATCGTTTATGTAATGTGATGTACATTCCATGAATAGTATTAGGCTAGTGTCATCAAGTATGTGACTTGATAGTATGATACGGCAACAACCTAGAATCAATGTCTAGACCACCTCCGTTTCAATGATTGCTCCCAAACCTAAATTCAATCAATCTAAAAAGACCCTTCACACCCAAAATAGCAAGGAATTGGTAACAAAGAGTATAAAGATTGTAGGAATTAAATTAATGCCATAAGTTAGAACTTACTTGATAAGTTGAATCAATCCTTAAGGTAAAACATGCAAGAATCTGAATTCTCTCTTAAAGACTGCTTTCTAGTTCTATTCATGTCTCAAAAATTCGTGTTCATGCTTAAAACAAGGGTTTAAATACCCTTTTGCAATACAAAACCTAACAAAGATAACCTAAAAAAATCCTAAAGAAAGCCAAAATATCAAAAAGGCCTTTTTGAATCAAATCTGCCCAAGAACAAATCCCACATGGATTTGGGCTTCAAAACTAATTACAATTGACTAGTCCTAGTCCAAATAGGATAAGGAAACCACAAAAGTAGAAGACTAACTTAAGATGGGAAAATTGGGCTTTTAAACTAGGCCCACAAGCTTGGTTCCATAAAATAAAACATGCACATGACTTTTTTAATTAAGCACATGCACACTTAATGCAAATTAGCCCATGAAAAAGCCTAAAAGAAGTCCACACACCCTTTATAAGATAAAATAAGCCCAAGCCCATTGATTAGACTTGTGCTTGTGAAAATTAGCTAAGTGTTAGCCCTTTTAGTTTGATGCCTCCAATGTGCACACACACTTAGGCGTCTTCCTAAGCTCTTCCCCAAGCTTGATCAACAAAACTTCTTGAAGTTCTTGTGAAATAAAAGCTTGTATAGAAATCTGAAATTGTGCTTTGAGCTTGTTAGAGCGTGACCTTGTAATTGGACCCATTGGCATCCTCAAGTCTATATTGCCTTGGTAAGTTGTATCAACAATATCTATTTATAAGATATTATACATTTAATTGTTGAATTTTAGTTCTAATTTATTGTGCTTAATGACAGATACTATTTCCAAGTATGAGGAGGATATAGTTGGTGGAGCCTTTAGAAAATAAGAAGCAAGTATGCTAACTTATAAGTATCAAGTTTTTGGATTGTTAATTGGTTTGTTTGCATTCATACTATAGCTATTGAATTTGCTCTATGCAATTCCACTAAAGTATTAGCTAAATAATACAGTAAATAAATTGCCAAGAGTTGATGTATGAATTATAGAGCTATTGTGTAGTAGGTGATTGTATATTATTGAGATCTTTGATGAAAAGTGTCAAACTACCTCATTAAGCATACGAGTAACAGTCTTTGAAAGTGGGAAAATTGTTTTATGACTTTTTTGTGTGCATAAATACCCCATGTGTAGACTTGTTAATGAGTTAAATGAAGCTAAGAGTTATCTCTCAAATACTTTTTCTTAGTGTTTATGATGTGTTTCTTAAGTTTGTTGTGTGAGTTTGATTTTTAATTACTCTCTCCCTAGTTCTCCATATAGTTTATCAAATAATAATACAAAATCTACATATTAGTATGTATAGAGGAAAGCTAATTGTTCTGCAGATGTTTTAGCTGGTGCAGTAATGCAGACCGCACTGTGGTGTAGTAATGAGGCAGTTCCTTATAGATTTTCCATATATTGTAATTGTTTACTATAAATATTGTGTTTGAGTCTGGTTGATTTGCCACTAACATAGCATAATGTTCTCATTCTTATATTTAATTAATAGGTATTTCTTACTTTATGGATAAGAGTTCAATGAACAGTGTTAGGGTTTCCCGTGAATACACTGATGAAGTGAGAATGTTTATGAATTTGTGGCTGAAAAAAGGGCAAAGATTGTGAAATTTCATACCCTTGTGCACGTTGCATGAATTGTTATATAAGGTCTTAGATGAATGTTTTTGACCATTTAATGCAATTTGGCATGGATCAATCATACACCCGCTGGGTTTTACATGTGAACTGCCAGAATATAGATTTATCTCTAGGCTAAAAAGGCTTGCCACTACAAATTTAGACATTGATGGGATAGACAATGATATTAATGAAGGTGATGGTGATGAGGAGGATGATGGAATGCAAGATTTGCTTTATGATGTGGGTACTTTCTTAAATGATTGTCCAATTGATCAGGATGGGAGGAATCCTCATATTGGCATCGGAGATTCTATTATGGGTGCCTTTCATAAATTGTTGAGTAAAGCAACTGAAGAGTTGTACCCTAGATGTACAAACTTTTCAAAGTTGTCATTTTTAATAAAGTTGCTTCACTTTAAAGTATACAAAAAGTGGAGCAATAAGTCATTTGATATATTACTTGCTCTGTTGAGGGATGTATTACCTAATTGTAAATCTTTTCTACAGTCCTATTATGAAGTAAATCAATTTCTATGAAGCCTAGGTTTAGGTTATATGTCGATACATAAATGTAAGTACGATTGTTCCCGATTTTGGAAAGAGTATGGGGACATGGAAAGTTGTCCCCATCGTAAAAAACCAAGATGGAGAATTAATGATGGTAGGGGTAAGAAGATACCTCATAAGGTATTGCGGTACTTTCCTTTAACGTCCATATTACAACGATTATTCATGTCAAGTAAGACCGCTAAACAAATGACATGGCATAATGATAGGCCTAAAGGTGATAGTAATACCATGGTTCATCCTTCTGATGGAGAAGCTTGGAAGAGCTTTAAGGAGCTATATCCTGAGTTTACCAAAGAACCACGTAATATTAGACTAGGCTTAGCAACAGATGGATTCAATCCATATGGCAATTTGTCACTTTCATATAGCGTGTGGCATGTTGTTCTCTTAACATACAACTTACCCCTTGTATGCGTATGGATGAGTCATTTTTTATATTATCGCTAGTTATTCCAAGTCCAAAAGTGGTGGGTAAAGACATTGACGTCTATATAAGACCACTAGTAGATGAGTTAAATGAGTTATGGGAGAACAATTTTGATGTTTTTGATGCTTTAAAAGGAGAAAATTTTCAAATGCATGTAGCTTTTACATGGACTATCAATGACTTTATAGCCTATGGTAATATTTTTGGGTGGAGCACTAAAGGCTACAAGGCATGCTTTCTTTGTAATAAGTACACTCCTTCTTGTAAGTTAAGAAGTAAGATTGGTTACTTAGGCCATTGACATTTTCTTCCTTACGATTATCCATAGAGAAAAAGCAAGAAGTTTGATGGCAAGAGTGATCATTGGCCTACCCCTAACTTACCAGATGGAGATGATGTGGTGGAACAATTATATCATGTACATAATATATGTTATAGAAAGAACCCCAACAATAAGAGGAGAACGAGATTGGAAGGAGAGTTGAATTGGAATTAAAAAAAAGCATTCTTTTTGATCTACCATATTGGCATCAGTTAAGATTGAGGCATAACCTTGATGGCATGCATACAGAAAAGAATATTTGTGACAATATCCTTAGTACTTTGATGAATGTTGAAGGTAAAGCCAAAGATACAATCAAGGCTCGGATTGATTTGGAAGATATGAACATTCAAAAGGAATTGCACTTGAAAAGAGCACCTGGTGGAACTATTATGGCAAAACCTCCAGCATGCTATACAATGTCTTCTGATGAGAAGAAGAAGTTTTGCGAGTTTGTAAAATAGGTGAAGTTCCATATGGTTACACATATAATATATCTAGATGTGTTAATGTTGATGAAAGGAAGATTACTAGACTTAAGTCTCATGATTGTCATATACTGTTACAAAGCATTCTTCCATTAGGCACGCGTGCCATCTTAAATAAAGATGTTACAGGTGTTTTAATGGAATTGGGGGACTTCTTTCGCCGAATTTATAGACGAAAATTGAATAAGGATGAAGTACAAAAGATGTGTGATGAGATTACTTTAATCTTATGCAAACTTGAAATGATATACCTACCGGCATTCTTTGATGTCATGGTACATTTGGCTATTCATTTGCCAAATGAAGCCTTACTTGGTGGACCAGTTGCGTATAGATGGATGTATTTAATTAAGAGGTATTATTTAAATTTATCCTATTGTTCTTAAAAGTTAACTAAATAGTGACCTGTCTAATTATGGTTAATCATTTGTTAAGATTCCTTGGTACACTAAAAGGATTTATTAGAAATAAAGCACGCTCAGAAGGGTCAATTGCTAAAACGTATGTTGTTAAAGAGTGCATGACATTCTATTCAATGTATCTAAAAGGAATTGAAACCAACTTCAACGTGCCAGAGCGAATCAATGATATGGTTGATGGTAGTGATATATTAATGTTCTTTCAACAATGTAAGTCGATTGGTGCCGACAAAACAATTGCTATTCCTACAAATGAGCTAGAGATTGCACAGTGGTATGTGCTTATGAATTGTCATGAGATTAGGCCTTTTATTGAGTAAGTTTTTCTAACTTATTGTGAAATTAAGATATGTAATAAGTAGAGATATTTCATATAATTTTGATTGAATTTTTAGTGATCCATAGTGAGCATATGGATGAGTTGAGGCAACGAAGTCCATTTTATGTTTACAGGAGACATAAAAAACAATTTTCTGTATGGTTTAAGCATCAGGTGAGAAGAAGGTTTGTACGTGATCTACACTAATAATTATATATTATTAACTAATTTTCATTTCTTGTTATAGATGACGACATTAACTAGCTCCGTGAAGGAAATATCTTTGAGTCTTTGTATGCATTAGTCTGTAAACCTCATAGTTTGGTGTAGAAGTATACAGTATGCAATATAAATGGCATGCGATTTCGCATTGAAGCCCGTGATCTGCGTAGGATTACACAAAATAGTGGTGTTATAGTGTTAGGAAATTATAGGGAAGATAATATTACATTTTATAGGTTGCTGACATATATTATCAGGCTTGAATATGTTAGGGGTAAAAATGTTATGCTTTTCAAATACAAATGGTACGATTTTGAAAATTCGAATATAAGGGTCAATGGCATTGTAAAAAGCATCAACGTAACTAAGTTTTGGTTCAAGGATGACCCATTTATTTTGGCAAACAAAGCGAAGCAAGTTTTTTATGTGGAAGATTTGTTACTCGGTTCAAATTGGCGGATTGTGTAAGAATGTGAAGTTAGACATGCGTATGATATTCCTTTGCATGGTAATGAAGAAGGTTCAAATGACATTGAGGAGTCTTATGAAGTTCCGATGGAAGTCGAGGAGTTTTCCTTAAAGTTTTTAGATTGAAATGATAATGCATTTGATGTAACAAATAATGTTTTATTGAATTCCGAGCAACATTTGAATGAAGATTTGGAGGACTTAGAGACAAGCAGTAGTTAGAATGAATGTGATATTATATTGGAAGAGTCCACCGACGACGATGATGAATAAATTCTTATTATGCAATTGAAACTTTGTTGTTTTATCTTCATTTCAATGGCTATGGCCAGTTTTGGAAACAAGAACATATACTGAATAATGATTTTGTTGTTTTATAATTGTACTATGGTTCACGGAGAAAATGTACTAAATAATGAAAATGCAGTTGCTGGGATTGTAAACAAGAAAATGTACTGAATAATGAAAATGCAGTTGCTAGAATTGTACTATGGTTCATGGGGAAAATAATGGTAGGAAAGGACAAGAATTTAAGAACATATCTTATAGGAACACTTATTTTTGCATTCTAGTATGGTGTCATCTTTTTCCTCTTTCACAATCATATTGTTTCACACTCTATTTTGCATTTAAGTAACTAAGAAAGTAAAAAAAGAAACAATTTCACATCTCTCCTTCCTTCTAAATCCTTCTTAGTTTAGTTCATTGCAGTTTTCTTTCCAAGTTAATGTAAGGATGATTTTTCTCGTAATGATCCTTTGTTAAATTGAAGCTTAAGAGATCCAAGTGGATAAATAAATTAGTCACTTAGGATAATTCTACTCATGCCCTTCAAACCAATTCAGCAGTTTCTGGTCTTTGTTGTCTTTGTCTTAAAAAATATGTGAAACTTATCTGCAGTGTGCAATGTATAGGTCGTCTTTATCTGCTTTCCTACATCATATAATTGGCCTGTCCCTTTAATTCCATTTGTAGATAAAAGTTAAATGCCACCAATATTTATTTCACTCTCTTTACTTTAGATAGCTGCCACTTGATGTTTCAGTGTATTTGTTCCTTTAGCCCTTTATCCGTAACTATTGACAAATTTAAAAGTGTAAATTACTGTTACATTTCAGGTTATTTTGCCTAAGGGTTCAAAAGATCCTTCAACTGTAGTGCCATTTCTAGTGGAGCAATATTTGGAGGTAATAATTGCATTTTTGATAAAACTTAAAGATAAATTATTTTTAATTAAATAAATTTATTTAATCTCTTATATAATATTTATTAACAAATTATTAATAAAATTATGTTATTTTAATAAAATAA
>JAOQMP010000001.1:23529468-23543654 GCA_027563575.1 Erythroxylum pedicellare
AACTTTCAAGTTTTAGTTGCATTGTTGATTATTTAAAAATAAAATTTCTATTTTGTTCTTTCCATTGGCTAAGTACACACTATTAATGAATTTAAGGGTTGTTAAGAGAATTAAATGGATGAGCTATAACCTATTTCTATATCTTATGCAATTTGTGAATGGAATTAGTTAAATATAAATTATTTTAGCATATCCTAGTACTCTTTACTTGTTTTGCTATACTTTTAGGCTATAAGGGATAATTATTTTCCATTTTGAATGAGAATAACATCAATTTACTTTAATTGAATTCACTTTACACTTACTTTGATATATTCTCAATTACGAATTGAGAAATTTATGCAATTTCCTACATCCCTTAGAACCTAAAAAATCAACTAACCAACAAATCAAATAAAAGCTAGTAAGGTAGCCAATATAGTTTACATAAACCATCTTTTGGCCTTAAATATCATATATAGTTCATAATTTATGCAAATTATTTGCCTAACATACTAAAAATCATGCATAATGGATATTTTGTCAACAATGAGCACAAAAATAATTCAAAACTTAAATAACCAATAATGCTTTAAAATAGTAAAATTAAAATGTAGTAGGAAAAATACCATGATGATGATTAAAAGTTGATGAAGAAAGTATGACAATAATCAATAAACTATAAAAGATGGGGTTAAGACAAGTTTAGGGGATTGGAAGTCTTTCTAAAGGCCTAAGACGAACCTGAAATTTCATAGAAAAATAAGGATGGGGTGAAGAAAAAAGAGAGAACACAAGTTAATGTCACCTTTTATAGTGTAGAATATATCATCTATATGCTACCATGTATATGGTGTGTTATTCACAACAAAGGGTAAAAGCATAACTAACATAGGGTGTTCTAGAGCTAAGGGAATATGGGAAATACATATAGGGTGTTATCAAAAAACATTAAGGACATAGGGTTGACATAAGACTATGTTAATTGAATTAATTACAAGAAAAAAGACAAAAATTTCAAGGTTAAAACACAAGGAAAACACAGTAACATAAAAATTATCTCAAGATTGCATGAAATATATTAACACATTTTTAGGTTGTTATGATTGAAAAAAGATCCAGTTAATTTAATCTAAGCTTGGGATGGTGGTGCTAGAGAGACAACATAATTGTATCTTAGGATTTCTTACTAGTTTAAGGAACTAATGGCCTTCATTAAACCGAGGTGAAATAGAAATATAGTAAATCCTAGGGGATACGTTACTGAGATTTAATTTACCTGTTGATGGTTTTACATCTTGATTACTACTTTGATTTGGTGCTTTAGAATTTTCTTTTTTTGTTATTTAATTAAATTTGATAGTCTACATAATTAAGCTTTATTGAATTAGTAGTTATCAACCATTCCTCATAGGATTAACCATAATAACTACAATTATTCCATATGTTTGTAGTATAAAGCATACACATCAAAGGGAAATACTAGCAATGACTTTTTTAAAAAAAAACCCTACAAAAGCCATGTTAGTTACTATAAAATTTGTGTCTTATTCTAAAATTTCACTTTATTGCATTTTATATTGAGTTGTAAAAAAAATTAATAGTCTAATGTGCTATATTCTTTATGAGTTAGTGGTTAGGATTAAAGGTTTGACAAGTAACATATGAATCTTAAATTAAGATTATGTAGTAGTCTTGTATTATCTATTCGATAAAAAATTCAAAATACCAAATGAAACTTAGAGAGTGTATATATATTACCTTTAAAAGGATCAAGGTACAATAACTTATAGGGACGCGAATAGTTTGCTTATAGCTTGATCCTAGGTCGAAAACTATTTTTTTATTCAAGCATGACTTGAAGATCAATTCTAATTTAATTTCATTGACGTGAAACTCGATCAAACTAAATAAAAGTTGAAAACCTAAACATATTGGAAACTTTAACTTTTCATTATTGGCAATGATATTAGATGCTTCCAAATAAGAAACACAAAATAAAAATCAATTATTATGTGCAATGTTATTGTTAGTGACAATGCATTGTAACATTAGTCAAAATAAAATAGACCACTACTATAGTAGTGATTAGTCTAGATCGATCCTACAGAGAGTGTGTGTAAAGTTGTTGAAATGAAATTAATCGATGTTTAGGTTTTGGTGGGGGGTTTGTTTAGTTTGAAATAAGAAAATAAAATAAAACTAAACTAAGAAAAACAAATTAAAGAAAACATGCAAAGTGATGAAAGTTCTTTAGTTCTATCTCGGCCTGCACCCTAATTAAACAAATTTTGATGATTTGTTGTTCTCAAACCTTTACTAGAAACTATTAATCGTAGGTTAATCTATTAACCCGAGTTTTTCTTGAAGTTGTATTTAATCAAGATATAATCGTTAATTAAACCTAGCTACCGAATAATCTAGGATACAATCTCTAGATTCAATTGGGAAATCACATTAAGAATTAGGAAAAAAGATTAATCAAGGTAACAACCACATAAGATGCATCATTTAACCTAAGTTATAATATCCCTAATGATTACAAATCATTAGTCACTACACATGAATTTTAAATATAACAATTATGGATTATATCAAAATTGTAGCGATGGATTTGTAAATTAATGATCCAATGAATGCATTATAATTATCTTTTCACAATACTTAAATCCAAACACATTGGATAACATAATCGGTTTACAAAAAGAGAAAGAAACAACAAATATAAAGAAGCAATGCTTAACTGGATTGTCGACATCGATATTGCCTAAGCATCAAGAAGCTACCCCTTTATGGGTTTTCTTATGGTTGAGAGCTTGCCTCCCTCTTCATGCCTAGTTGAAACACCTATCCTTTTTTTCTCTCAGTCGAAACACACCTATAATTTCGTATATCTTCTTGTAGTCCCATGTCTTTTTCTTATATTGAAAATACTAGGGTTAAAAAATGGTAAGTTGTACATTGTCACACCTGTGAGTTATCTCTCACGGTTGTGAGCAAGCCTTACCCTTATGAGATACCACTCACGAGTGTGAGAGAAGCTGCAGGGGAATGAGAAATAGCTCACGCCTATGTACACACCGTGAGTGAGTAGCTATTTTATTCTCCAAATCATGTTTTTGCTTTAGTCGTGAGTGAGTAGTTGTTTGATTCTCCAAATCATGTTTTTGCTTTAGCCACATTTTACTTCTTTATTTCTCATAAAATTCATGTTGTATGGGCATGAAGACTACCTTGCACCCATGCATGTCTATTGCACGGATGTAAGTTAAAACTCACGGTTATGCAATAAGCCACTTATATGTATATGGCTATGAATTTAATCCTTTTCCAGCCTTTTCATTTTCGATTTCCAATGATTATATCCATTCTTTGTTCTTCCAAGTGTAACTCCACTCCACGCATGTTTCTTATATTAATTGCTAGGTTTTAATGCATGGAACAACTAGATCCTTTGGTAGCATAAGGTGTCTTTATATTGTAATCCATGGCTACTGTAATTCACTCACAGTTGCGACAAATTTCCAACAAGCCATAAGTGGTCTTTATGCTCTTCTTTTTTCATATTTCTTAGTAATTTCTTGTCTTCTTTTGATTTTAATCTTCTTCTTATTGCTCCATAAAGACAAGTGAGTGTGAATCTTTGGTAAACAACTCATATGCAGTACTTTCAACTCACTTTAGCTCTTTCATTTCTGAATTGTGCCTAAAATCACATATGAGTTAAAGTGAGTATCTTAAGCAATTTCATGTCATTAATTGCTAAATGTTATATAATTATACAATCAATTAAGCATATGCTAGTTAGTTCATGCCCTTGAGCCAATCGATTAGTTTTAGTTTAGTGAAAATTATTTAAAGACATTCTTTATCTCCTACATTTTTATATGTATATGATAAAGTCCATGGATAATTACACATTAAAATGCAATTATAATGAGATTATAATTATAAGATTCATATTGCATTTATGCATTATCCCTAAATTGTTTTTATGATTATTTTATTAACACTAGACATTAATAGAACATAAAAAGGCTAGCACACATTTTTTTTTCTTATGAAGGAAATATTAAATCTTATAGACTAAAAATATGGTTATACATAAACAAACGGTTGTGCTTGTTGGACAATAAGTTCACTGAACTGATCTACTATAAGAAATCCATTTGAAAGATTACTTATATGTCCATAAAAGTTCTCACTGTGATGATTGTATAAGTGATCAATTGACTTGAGATCTTGAAAGTTATCTTATATAGGGATTGCAATGTTTTGATACAACTTATGATATATTCTATTCCGTTAACTAATATATTGTTCTCCGTTTCATAATCTAACTTCGAAAAAAACTTCAATACCATCTTTTCCCCATTCCAACTTATCAATTTCTTCAAAACACTATCTCACTTAATTCATATATGGTAAGTCATATTTTACTTATGTCTAGGTGTTTGAAAAGTTTCATAAATATCCCAAAAGGTTTGGATATGATTCGGTAAAAATCGAAAACAAAAATAAACTCAAAGTAGTGTAATTTCCTGCCCATTGTGTCCGCTGCCCAGAATTCATACCTCTACTTGCTTCATAATTTTCATATAGTCAAAGTCCAAATTAGGTTTTGAGGTCTTCTAGACACTTGTTCCCCAATGTCTTTGATAAGTGCAAAATATTACATTTTTATCCCCCTAAACTTAGTCCATTGAGTTTTCTTTATTACACATTTAGACATGATTATTCATATTTTATTAGTTAAGACCCAATATTATTTATTATGAATTTAATTGTAAAATTGGCCGAAGTTGAACTGTTTTTATTAGGCTTTAGGGACTAATGTAATTAGGTGGAGAAGAGATAAAACACAACACACCACCAACAGAGGACAGTGAAAACAATAGCTGCAGAAACTAGGCATGTAATAGTAAAATGACGCAGCAGAGGAGCAAGCCATACGCACAACAGAAGAAACAATGAGAAACAAGTCCAAAACGTAAGACCACATAGTGTAAAATGCAAAACAGAGGAAAAAATGAAAATGCAAACAGTAAGAAGAAAATAGCAACATCCAAAAAGCAAAACATGACAACACAGCAGATAAAGCTAAATAGCAATGTGACAATAGAAGACAACCACCAAAACGCAGTTCAAAAATAGAAAAATGTTGAAGCAAGCAGAAACTTAAAGTTCCAGTAGAGGAGATAAAGCACACATTAGAAAATGCAGCAGTCCAAACCAGAGAAAAGAGAAACGACAACGTAGCAGCAAACCAAGTAACTAGGATGAGATGAATTAAAATGTAGAGCAAATGAAGAGGGCATTAAAATGACAAAAAGAAGAAATGCACAGCACTTGAGAGAAGAAATAAAAACGTAGCAGCTAATAAATGAAATGAAAAGTAAAAATCCCAACAGACCCGACATTCTTTATTTCGACTCTCTTCAAAATGGAAGAGTTAAGAGGAATTTTATTAAAGAGCCATCAAAGTGCAGCTATTGGTGTGTCTCGGGACCCAATAAAAAATAACTGTGGAAAAGGAGAGAGGATCGAGCATACCATGTCAATTGAGAAAAAAATCTCATAAAGCTTGAGAGTTATTAGGGAAGAAGGCTAGTGCAACGAGGTGTTTAAGTGGTACGAGAGATACAAAACCATCAGAATTAAGCTGGGCCAAGACCATTGAAGGAGGATTTTACGTTTTGAGCTAACGGGTCAAAGCGATTGTTGATCTATTAAGTTTAGGCTATCAATCGAATGAGTCTATCTCACTCTTACTCTCTTTGTATCTAGTTCTTCAAATTTAATTTTCTAAAGGTTTTAGAATTTCAGTTTAGTTCTTTTTTGGGTAATTTGAGAAAATTATTTTCAATTTAATTCTAACATTATGAGTATTTCAGTATTTGTTTGATGCTTAAGCCAATTTATTTACAATTCATGTTCTTATAAAATTAAGAGACATCTTGATATATTTGAATGTAAAATGATTGTTATCACTTTGTCTTTAGTCCATAATTGCTATTGAGTTTAGCGAGTCAAGTAGTAACTATTAAATCGTTAGTCAGTCAAAGGGTTGAGATTTAATTAGAGTGTCACATGATCTAGGAATTTTGCTCGCTGGTAATTTGAAATTCTTAGGGTTAATATTGGAAATAATTGTATTAATCAATTTAGAGTCGAGTTGGTTTGGTTCTAGACTAATAAAGGGAGATAAGGAGAACTCAACTAGTGAACATCTCTAAAGTTGGCCTACTTTTTAGCTCAAGATGTTGATGATAAAAATATAAATTTAGATGACTAAATTAAGGGCTTAATGTATGCTTGATCACTTGTTAATATGCATGTTCAAATTTTCTTTATGTTATGTTTTTAGTTTAAAATTTTCTGTTTTATTAATTATTTCAAGTTTTCGATCAAAAACCCCATCTTTACGTATGTGTGTGGTATGGTTCGTGGTCCACTATGCTTTCCTATTAGATGAGGCCACTAGTTAAATGATTTTAAAGACTAAGTTTCACAAAATTAATTGGAGAACATCTTAATTGAAATAAGTAATTGAATATGGAATTTTAAAGGATATATATTAAAGTGATTAATGAGAAAACTTCCAGCCCCTACCTATTCTGTTTTTGCTATGTTTAAATGTTTACATGTGAGTTTCTTCTACAAGTCTTAAAAGTTTAAAAGTTGAAGGTCTAAACATCTTTCAAAAGAAGAAACACCAAAAATACAACATCCAATCTGATGTGCAAGTTGCTATCCAGCTGTGTATAGTTTGTGTATTTGTTTGATTATGATTAATCTATGCCATGGAACTAGCCATTTATACTTGTTTTGTGTTTGGGTATGTTTAGGAGGTTATTTATATGCTATAATGCAATTAGAAAACCTGTTGAAATTAGTTTCCTAAGCTAGAATTTTAGAAATACGCAAGTTGGATTTGAAATTGTTTTTGTTAGACTATTGATACAATCATATATGAGAGCTGAAGGTTTGCAATTATTTTCCTAATTTCTCAGCATCATTTTGACATACTTTTAAGTTTAATATGCCCGAAAATTCTAGTGAAAGATGATGAGATTAAATGAACTTGAAATAAGCAATCTTAAATGTTTGAAGAAGCTGAATTTGCATTCTTTACATCTTTGTTTTTGAGTTGTACATTCTGTTCTGATTTTCTAATGTTTTAACATGATTTTAGTTTATTTTAAGTGTCAAAAATAGGATAAATGACAGTTCCTGTGTTGGATTATTAAAGCGATTTAAGTACAATACAATCTTTGAAGGTTAATTAGGCAAAACTAGTGAACTACATGTTGTTTTAGTGTGCAATTTCCAGATCTCATTTAATAGGTTTCATGATCATAATTTTCTTATTTAAGGGGCTGAAATTTGGTCAATAACATAGGTATAAGTTGTGCATGAGTTTGAGTTTACTTAAACATCAAATTATAAGTGTTTCACTTTGTTTTTGTGGGTTCTAAATAAATTTTACTTTTTTTAAAATTAGAATTACATTCATTTACTTGATTAATACTCTCATTTGCATTCAAAATGAAATTTTAATAAACAACACTCTCCGTGTGGGATCGACTCTTATTTCACCATGTACTAAGTTGTTAATTAACTAATGGTAGAAATAAGACATTAATTTGTATATTCTTAATGATACGTATCAGTCTCTAACTTCTATAGCATCAAAACTTTGGCTATTTGGACTTCTAAATTATGAAACATGCACCAAAAATCACAAACTGCTCCAATACAGGGGCAATATCAGGTTACTATCTTCAATCTCAATTTCCAATTTCATTTAGCCATAATTTGGTCCAGGTCTCTTCTAGAGATCTTTCCCCAATTCGAATCAATCAATTTGGAGGTTTATAGGTCGAGTTATGGACAAAACAATGGGACTAGTTCAAACAAACCTAAGACATAATTCTACTACATGTTCCTCTTTTGTTATATTCAACCAATTCCATGCAAAGAAACACCAAAGTAACACCAAGACAACATTGATCTTAACACATCCATCCCACTTAAAAAACCCAAAAAAAGTTGGAAATTTAAGCTAGGAAAACTTACTATTTTTTCTTTCAATCTTTTGGGTATATGATAAATACTTCAAGATTCCTCCAAATCATCGTCAAATTCCATAAAAAATGACTACACTCTTCTTACTTTCTCTTTGGACAACGTTCACCCTAGGCTTCTCTTCTTTTCCCTTTCTTTTTTGGTCTCTTACGTTACTCTCGCATCACTCTCACAATTAACACTTGAAAATGAAGCAACATGTCTTACTTTTTGCTTTTTATACTCATTTAATGGATTCCACATGTCACCTTCCTATTGGTTCTCTTCTAATGACTCATCAATCCACTAACTTCATGTGAAAAGACTAAATTGCCCTATTAATGAATATAAAAAATCAAGTTATCCTTTAATGCATTTAATTCACCAACTAACTGAATTAAATATAAAAAATATTCCAAAAATATCTTATCATCAAATTGACCATGAAATACTGTAATTAGGGTTAATACTTATTGATTAGATACTTTAAAAAATTTTAATGGGTTTAAAATCATTAATATCGATTATTTCCAAAAAGGGCATTTTAGTCTTACACTTTTAGAACTCCTAAATTTCATCTGATCGAACTTACTTTTGATCTGCTTCATTATTATTGGACTCTAATACTTATTCTAGATAATTTTTAATATTTTAGGATTGGGTCCCCAAAAAATTATTATTCATCCAAAAATACTATTCACCGAATATAAAAATTTATATTCAATGAAAGGAAAGGTTTGGGTTTTACAAAAAGAATAGTAGTCAACGTTCAGCAACAAAAAGAGCTAAAGTTGGCTTATGTTTAAATCCATCAATATTAAAAATGTTATTATTGTTATATTAACAAAATAACCTCATTTTGTGTTATATAAGAGATCACAACCTAAAACTGAACTTTTCAAAAAAGCTTAGAACCCATCCTATAACCTAAACAATTTAGATCATGCTTGAAAACTTTGTACCGAACTGGGCTATATTTTCCATCCCTAATAATATCACTCCTAAAAGGTCTCACATATTCATATAAAACTAGTTATTGAAAAAATTATTTAAGAAGTTATTAACAGATAAAATTACCTAATTCACTCTCTTTTCCGATGCTTTCGGAACAACATACTTGAATTTAAGTTAATTAGCTAATCATTTGATCTTTAGATGCATTAATATTAGTCTAAGGAGCTACCTTCATGATCAAATATTGTCTCAAACTCAAACTTTTAAGAGGATCCTAAATATTTTTTTTTATCATAGACAAAAGATATTATTTAACTCTTAAAACTTTTATAAAGTCTACCAAATGTGGTATTTTCATACTAATTGTTAATAACCAACATTACAATTATCTTTAGAAATATGTATTGTTGTCCTTTTAATATTTTTCTGTACAAACAAGGATTGGCATGTACATGTAACATTGTGTATTATTATAGAATTTTAAGGCATAGTATGTATATATTAATATTTTAAAAATTGGACCAAAAATTAAATTAGCAAAATATAAGGTTTAAAGGTTTTAAAAATCAACCGGTATTAAATCGTCATAAAATTGTTATGTAATAAGGATCGAACAAATATGATGTCCTTAAAATAGGATTGAGAAGGAGATTGTCTTTGTTTATTGAAGAAATTGGAGTTTAATTAAAGAAGAAGACTATCACATGAAAGCTAACTTGTTTGTTATAGTTTATAAAAATTGGTTAGTTTACCAAAAACCATCTAATTAATTAATGAATCGATCAATTTTTAATAATAATGCCTGTATTGACTGGTTCAACCTTTTAACCATTCAATTTATTGGATTCATTTTTATGTAATTAAGACATTATGATTAATTTCATGTAAGCAATAGTTGTTATATATGATTGAAAAATGTTGAAATATTAATAAGACACTAAAAATATTGTGAAAATCTTGGCGTCGTATCCTAACTTTTTTCATTTATTCTGTGTTCTATTTCAAAATTCTCAATCCACTGAAGCTTCAATCTTCTTAATTTTTTAAGCTGCTAAGAGAATACTCTTAAACTAGGCAGTCTGAATTTCCATCTCGATAACTACTGCCGCAAACAATTCCAAAGAATTGAAATGGTTCTTGTCATTATAGTACGACGGTCCAAATTCAATCTTAGGGCATTTCGCTAGAATGATCCACTAATTAATGACCCACTAGTTATAAGTGCTTTCATGAAAAACCAAGTCCTGTTTCACGATTGGAGGGACAATTGTTGTGCCGAGAAATCAAGACCATTGTAATTGCTCATTCCTCATCTTGCCTCGTTGATTCCTAAAAGAACACTTATTAATCAACGCATCACATGATTATCCAATTATGGCGGACAAAGTAAGCGTTTCCCCACGAAAAGCAATAACATGCTTGGTTGAATTTAAAGATGCTGATTATACTGGTAGGACAGAGTCCCATGATTAAATCGTTGGCCCAGGAGATCATGCCCACTAACTTTGTAATTTTCAAAGTTGTCAAATCACCTTCATAAGTTTAACCTGATTTTCTTCAAACGTATTTCTTTTCTTGGTTCTAGTCGGATGATACGGCGATTCAATTTTTTGTTTTCTAATAACCACGTAGAACAATTAATTTCCATCTGGGCGAAGAAATCTAAGAATTAACAGTAGATTAATGTTAGAAATCAGATATTCTATTTTTATTAACTAATTTTAATTTTGTGCTAATTAATTTTATTCATATATTTACGTTAGATTTGCATATATATATAATTTAAAGGCCAACGGAAAAATTCATGTGCGATGTTATTGAAAGCATTTTGTTACACTAGTAGATATTCTAAGAAGAGCTGCGAAATTTTAGATGCTCCATCCCTAGTGTTATTATGATGACGTTTTTTTAGCATTTATTATGATGACGTTTCATGGATTCGATAATGGCTGCGTTGAATTTTACAAGGTGAACCATTATGTCATCTGATGAGGACTATAAACCTCCTAAAAAAGAAAATGAGAAGTTGAAACTGTTTAGCTCAATTTTACTTGTCACAAGTATCTTTTCATGATAAATTAACTATACCATCTACCAATCTCTACTGTTTTGTTGTTTTGTGGAAATACTGATTTTGTAACAATAAATATATAGAAAGTGTTTAGCAGCTTATCAATTATTTTTTAACCTGTTAATATTGATTATCAGTTAACCTTTTGATTATTTAAAAAATTATTGATTTATTTAGTAAACGACTTATTGGCTAGCTTATTTAACCTTAATAAGTTGATTTTTAAAAGCTCAATAAGTACTCTCTACTTTTGCTCTGTGTATTCCCATAATTAGTTTTTTTATCGTACAATTATGTCGTAAAGTTTGAAAAAATATAATAAAGAAGTTAATTAATTTAATCTTTATTTAATTTTATAATATTAGTTTACATTTAAAAATACCATAATATTAAAATTTTGAATATAAAGAGTCACATCAAATTAATATTTTTAGTATATAACTATTATTCATCGTGTTTGTTTCATACTATAATTATAAATATTTTGAATTTATTAAAGAATAAAATTCGTACATATTATAAAAATACTAATATGATCATATTAATAGAGAATTTAACATTGTATTATTATTATTATTAAATTTATAAACGTAATTTTTGTAAAATTAAGTATCTAAATCTAAATTCTTATAAGAATATTTAATAAAATACTAAGAAATATAATATTCACGTCCTTATATTTTTTTAAAGTCATACCATCATAAGTTATTTTACTCATCAATAGCTAATTTTATCAAACATTTTTAATAAACACTTGATATTATCTACTGATTAAATCAGCTGATAGAATCAACTAATAATTAATGTAATCCGCTGTTTGCCAAACAAGACCTATAACCCTGTTTAATATCAAAGACCACATAATAAATAATGCTCTAAAGTAATTTTTATTTGATCAACAACAAAAAATTCGGGAATAACTGTGATACTAAATTTTTAATTAAAGGAAAAATCAAGAAGATATAAGAAATCAACGAAACAAACCATTATCCCAAGTTTAAGATAGAATACTGATTCATTTTCATTTCTTAACTCAGGCAATGAGTTAACAGAAGTAACCAATTGAAGTCTCTCCAGAAGATTAAAAGCTAGAGGGTAACAAATCGAGGGCATCCAGATGGATGAGTTACATTCAATCCTTCGAGCAACAGGAGAAACTCAGTTTAGTTTAATTATGAAGAATAGGTCCTAATTCTTGTAAAGCAACAATGCCAAGGGGTTAAGAGCTATGACGACTAGGAGAACCTGGAGTTGCTGTAATAAGAACTCAACTTATATGAAGAATGCAAAGTCAGCTGATTTTCACCCTCTAACTTCACATACATAGAAGAAAACCCGGAGCAACCAATAAGGCTTCATTTCCAGAACAAACCCCATACCCTTTGATTAGGCTTGCAACCAAGGAAGCCCAATGCGAGGCTTAATCGCTTAAACTTAAAGTGGATCAACAACCTTTCTATCTTATCTTTCTTCAATCAAGAAAATTTTAGGCCAGACCTAAAACCCTTTAGGTACATATATAGAAGATCCATATGCTCTCTGACGTCTCTTAAACCATGAAATCCATCATCGAAACTTAAGCCATCAGGTCTATAATGAAATACTCGTCATTTATCTTCTCATGCAATCTAGAAAACTCTAAAATAAGCCTAAGCAATCAAGTACATGGCAAGGGACTGCACTTGATTTTTCTTTAGAAAGCCTGAGTGAGACCCAAGCGGTTAGGTGTAGAGCATTCATGATGATCCTGATTAAGTGCTCTGCTATTGCAGGTGTCAAACATGTCGCATTATTATTGTTTAAATATTTCCCTTTCATCAGAAATTTATTAAACTATTTCAATTTTAAAATGAGTAAACCTAAGAAAACTAAAAATAGAAATAGAAATATGTATAAGTTGGAAGACTACGAAGGAGAAGAATTCAAGTCTTAACAGTAACTGAAAGCAACAATTTATAAAACATCACCATTACCGCTATCTTGGCATATAAGAGATGCTAGAGAATTTATTATGATTTTATGTTGCGCAGTCTAAGTCACTTCTAAAATTTCTCAGTTTTATGTTTGTTTAATCTTTTTAATGACTTTAGTAACAAGATTAACATCACCATTACTAAAACTAAAAGATGCGTATAGAAACCTCCAAAAATCTGAGTGTTTATTATGATTTTACATTGCGGGGTTGATAGTAGTCTAAAGCATTACTACAATTTCTTACAATTGCAGTCTCATCAATGACAATAGAAAATAAGCAGCCATTCACTTAAGAAAAATATTTTTATTTAAGTAACGCTCAAAATGGGCTGGATAGTGGGAAGCTACGAAGCAAAATCTTCTTTTTTTACTTGGGTAAAATGAAAGGGAATCTCAAAGCTTGCGAGTCGTGTTTGCTGTTAAGGGGACAGATGCTGGATTTTAAAAACGCATTAAACCTGGTAAATTCATGGCCTTAACTATAGTGGGAAACACATGGGACCAGGATTTCACTTCTCCGCAATAAGACAAAGGTCATACACTGATACGGCAGTCGTTCATACGTCATATGAAAATTGGAAGTTGGGTTTCACCCACTTTCCCAAAGAGGTATGGACGAGGAACTTAGAAGTTTGTTGGGCAGATCACACTCTTGACGGTGAACTATGTTCAAATGTCGTAGCATAATATATATATATCATTACAGTTCTAGAACTCAAGTCTACAAGAATCTTCAACCACGAGACTTAGTTCTTTTCCACCGCGGGCTGTCAGCTATTTTGTAATTCATGTAGTCTTGCCACATGTTAATTTCTCCACTTTTTTTAAAATTAATTGACACTAATAATCAATGTTGTGAGTACCGTACCGAACTTGATATAACATTAAATTCTGAGATGACATTATATCGGTATCAGTTAATACCGGATATCATTTCGGATAATTTTTAAATTTATAAAATAGTTCCTGAATTTTTTAAAATTACAAAATAGTTTATTGTCATATTGTACAGTTATATATTTTTAGTTTTTATATATATATCTTTATTATATCCTAATTATTTATATATATAATAATTATCTATATATAATAATTATCTAAATATAATAATTTATTGTAAAATAATGAAAATAATTCAAAA
>JAOQMP010000001.1:23550654-23563507 GCA_027563575.1 Erythroxylum pedicellare
TGTGAGGTCACTCTACTCTCCAAAGAGTCAACCTTAGATTCCAAGCTCTCCATTCTTTTGGATTGGGCTGTTGAAGCCCCCAACTCATGTACACCTCTAGTTTCTTTCACACTGTACTGTATGATTCAAGGCCATCTTCTTGATAAGATCCCATGCCTCCATAGCTATAAAATCAACCAAAGAACCTCCCGATGCCCCATCTAGCATACCCTTATCTTGGCTTTTTAGCCCATCATAAAAATATTGAACTAACTGCTCATCAGGTATCTAGTGAAAGGGGCATCTAGACAACAGATCTTGGAAGCAGTTCCAATAGTCACAGAGTGACTCATCATTATCCTGACATGCTGAATAGATCTCCTTCCTCGTCGATGAAGTTTTGGAGGCCGAAAAATATTTTTCCAAGAATGCTTTCCTCAAATTGGCCTAACTATGGTAGGCATTCTCCACGTGCCTTAGGAGGCTCATATATTACTCCCGTGCCTTTTCCCTCTAGTGATAAGTGAAAAACCTTCTATAGCACTTGATCATATAAGGCTCCTACCGGCTTCATACTCTGACAAATCATGGACAAAGATTGCAAATGCATGTAAGGATCTTCTCCTGTCAAGCCATGAAATTTAGGAATAGAGTTAATGAGTAATCCTTTAACTTGAAAATTCACGTCAAAATTAGGACAAGCAACAGTAAATGGGTCATAATTAACATCAGAGGTAGTTGCCTCCCTAATGGTCCTTTTTCTTTGATTCCTATTATTTTTCCCAACTCGCTCATGCTCCCCATTTCCTCCATTATCGCCATTCCTAGGTTGGTTAGCATGAAAGTTAGGGTTTTGCAGGAAAACTAAGTTTTCGTCCATTTTGATTCTTTCTAATGAATCGCCCTCACTACTTAGCTCACTAGACTCTTCTTCAACAACTACCTTACTTCTCTCTTTTTCTTTCTTCTCCTTTCTAACCTTCTTCAAGAGTCTCTCAATTTAAAGTTGGAAAAGAAAAAGTTTAGCTTGTCAGGGAATGCATGGAAACAATTCAAATGAAAATAAAATATAACAAAATTTACTTGCAAGCACACAAAGTCAAATCAAAGGTGAGATGCAATGGATGCAAGTGTAAAGGTGTGTGAAAGTATATGTGAGAGTTTGTACATAAGTAAAGTATGTATGTATGAAAAAAAAAGCAATAAGAGAAATGTTCAAAACTAGTTGGTGTAAAAATGCTAACTATGAAAAATGCAAAAAGTTCGGTATCCTAATTGTTTATGTTTTCAAAATTTTATGCTAAGGAAAGAAAATGAAATCTTATACTATTGACAAGTATGAAACTAAACTATATAAAATGCAATCTAAACCAAGGCTCCTAACCTCACTTAGCAGCAAAAAAGGACAAAAGCTAACCTAAAGAACCAATTGCTTAGTTCCTTGGCAACAGTGCTATTTTAATTCGAAGCCTTTTTGTTCTTACCCTTGGAGGTCAAATCAAAAATTTAATTCCAAGTATTGCAATATAGAATGCAACCTTGGGTCGTTTCACTTAATCAAAACCTAGTTAATGGTTCTAAGCTAGCCTATGTGTCATGATATGCAAGCTAAATTAGCAAAGAAAGGTGTTTGATCTTTGGAAATCTTGACAAAATTAAATGAATTATGAGAAAAAAATTTATAAGGCGTGTTTTTGTATTTTGGGAATAAGAACGGAAAAATTAAGACAAATGATCAAATAGAATAGTATCCTCTTGAAAATGAGCTTTGGCTATCATTGTTCAAAATAAATTTTGATGGGAGTGAAATCACTAAGTTTTAAATGTTAAACCTTAAAGAACTCTTTAAGTCCAAGGTCTTAATCAATGAACTCCATTTCTTAAGACCTTGTTGAAGGCCTTTAGTGAGTGTAATGGGTAAGTCAATGCAATAAGTCATATTGGGATCTAGAATCAATTCAATATCAAACACAACTAGGCATATAAAAGAGAATCAACAAGATCACAAATAAACATACATGAGACTTCATATGTTTAAGCTCCAAGTTATACATCAACACATCCCAATAACACATTGAATATCCAACACTTGATTAAACTTTAATCAAGAATGTTCAACTAAAAATTACAAATCCTAAACCTAGGAGTTCATAACAATATAACTGAACATGGAATAAACTGCTCCCCTTTGAAGCCTATTGAACTCTAACCATTGCTACATCTTCAAGAGGAGAGAGGTGTCTAGGGAAGCATAAATCCATAAGATTTCACCACTAGGAACCCACTGAAAGCATCCATGGTAGTAGTTATCGATGAAGGAGTAGAACAGTGAAGTGGATGAGAGGGGATGAAGGTGTGTAGAAGAATTTTTCTTCCCAAGGTAGAGAGAGTGAGTGTATGTATTAAACTGTTGGCTATCTCTCTCTTTCTTAAACTTAAATAGGTAGGTGTTTTAAAGAATTGATTATGGATTTGTTTGCACAGTGGGTAAACTTCTAAAAATGGTTAAGGTATTTGAAGGTTCGCCGCAGTGACAGATGAGTTCGCCACGGCCAATTTTTCCCGAAAGTTTTTGTTTACAGTTTTTGGTTTCTCCGTCGCGGCGATGTGAATTTCACGTCATGGAGAACTTTTCCCAAAAGTTTTTTTATATATTATGCTAAGTTTGCCGCAGTGACGTGATCTCACGCCGCGGTGAAACTATCCTGAAGAGTCTTTACTTGGGTTCTTTATAATTCGCCGTGGTGTAACATCACCTCTTGCCATAATGAACTTCCTATTGCCTTGACTTGTTGACTTATCATTTTCAACCTTCACTCCTTAACTCTACTTCTTTGAATGTCCTACAATAAACAAATAGTAGTATGCAGTATCAATTGTTCTTAAAAAAATTAATTTAGTTCAATTGATAATAATTTGTGACAATTTTACTCTCAAACTATATAAAGTAAAGGCAAGCACTCAAGAGTCAAATTAAGCATAAAATATAAAAATAAGAGCCAAGAAGTGTAGTAAAAACCATAAAAATGTCACAAATTTATATAAGAAACTTAGGTTCAATCACAAACATTTGGGCTTATACCTTAAATATCATAAATCTATCATCTGATGGCTGTCATTCGCTTTCTTACAATTTCTACCATTTTACTTTCTTGTTTCTCATTTAATTGATTTGAGATGATTATCGGTAACATTTGACTTTCACATAGAAAGGAGTATCTGAGATGTGCAGGTAAAGGTTTAAGCTCTAATATGGGCCGTTTTTCTATGGATGGTGGTAACGGTGCTTTAGTTCAAACTAACTTATCTTAATGCATTTGAACATTCAACTCCTCCATCTCATCGTCTCCTTTAGATTCAAATTTCTCATATCCTTTATTTGTCTTTGTTTCCACTAATTGTACCTCAGCAATGCAGCTCTTAACTTATTATTGCAAATTTTGGTCCATAATTCCAACCTTCATGCATGCATTGTTTATTGTTAGGCTCTTCAAAGCCTTATTCATATTGAATTCGATCTGATCTTTGCTTGTTTAAAGTGTTAATTGCCTTTCGTGAACGTCAGTTATGGCTTTACTTATATTCATACACAATCGACCAAGGATCAGTGGACAATTCTTATCTTCTTTAAAATTAAGAACCATAAAATCTACATGAATAATGAACTTGTCAACTTGCATCAGAACGTCTTCAATTATTCCTAACATTCTTTTAATAGATTGATTAGCCAACTGAATCAACATTGATGTTGGCTTAAGCTCACCCAGCCTCAACTTCTTAAATATTGATAAAGGCATAAGATTAATACTTACTCCCAAGTAACACAAGCACTTTGTGAATTCAAACTCACCAACCACACAGGGTGTTGTGAAACTCCCTAGATCCTTCAATTTAGATGGCATCTAGCTGGTGACTATAGAGCTATAAGTGGCAGTTAGATCTACTATCTCATTATTTTCCCAAGTACGCTTCTTTGATAATATTTCCTTCAAAAATTTAGCATATTTAGGCATATGTTCCCAAGCTTCTACAAATGAGAGATTTATCTGTAATGTCTTTAATTTCTCAATGAATTTTGCAAATTGCGCATCTAGCTTCTTCTTTTGTAACCGTTGAGGGAAAGGAATCTTGGGTGGATATGGTGGATGAACGACATAAGGAGGGTATTAACTCATATTCACTTCTTCTCCTTTTCTTGATCTTTCTTAACAGGGGAAATATGTTCCTCTATTGTCCTTATGGATGGTTTAAGTTCCTTCCCACTTCGAAGTGTAATAGCCTTTAATTGCTCCCTCAATTTTATTCCTGAAGTGTTAGCAAGAATTCCCATATTTTGCATAGAAAAATCATCTGACAATTGGCTTACTTGGACCTCTAGAATGTGGATTGAAGAGGCATGGTTCTTTGTTACTTGTTTCAGTCTACCTTTAAAACTCTTTTGTGCATTGTCAAGGGTTCTAAGCTTATCTAAAATCTTATCTAACTTAGATTCCATTGAGCTCGATTTATCTTGTTAGAAGCCTAGTTATCCTTGAGGTCTAAACTATCCTTTAGCATTGTTCGTCCATAAGAAGTTAGGGCAATTCTTTCACCCAGGGTTGAATGTGTTGGAGTAGGGATTGTTTCCCCATCTTTATTCATATTGAGCTCCTATATAATTCACTTACTCTAGATCGCTTTCCTTCATCAAGAAATATTCCACCGTATCATGGTCCATCTATCTACAGAGTTCACACTTAAGTTGCACAACTTTTATTGAAGCTGAGGACGAAGCCTTCATATAGTTGAACTATCAAGTTAAGAAAATAATTTTATCTTGCATCTTTGTCATTTGATCGACAGCCATAATTCCTTTATGTTCTCGGAAGGTAGTGGTTTGCCTACTACGCTTGTTCATCAATAGGCAGCTATTACTTGCCATCTCCTCTATCAACTATTCTACTTCATCTATCATCTTTCTTATCAGTGATCCTTCTGAAACTGCATCAAGTATGCCTCTCATATGTGGGGTTATTCCATTATAGAATGTGTGTAACAAGAATTCCTTGGGTAAGTTATGGTGTGGGAACTTTTTTGCAAATCTTTGTATCTTTCTCACGCTTCATAAATCAACTCCCCATCACTTTGCTGAAAGTTGGTAATCTCTTTGATAATCTTCATGGTCTTGGTCAAGGGAAACTACTTGTCTAAAAAGGCACGAACTAGTTAATCCCAAGTGGTGACATTGAATGAGTTGAGAGAATGATACTAGCTTTTGCTTATGATACTAGCCTTTGCTCTATCTCTAATAGTAAAAGGAAATAGCCTAATTCTTACCGCATCCTCTGACATCTGATGGTACCAAGTGGTATCACAAATTTCGAAGAAGTTCACTATATGTGCTTTAGGATCTTCATTTGTTAGTCCATAAAACTGACGTTCTGTTGAAGCATGTTTAGGAGGGTTGGTTTAATTTCAAAAGATGCTGCTTGTATAGGTGGCCTAGCTACTCCTTGGGTAGCCACCTTGAATCTTGGTCTCATAAAGTCTATAAGGGTCATTGTTGATGTCCTTAGTTCGCTCCATGGTCCAAATCTTGTTGAAATTCATCATCCATTGTTGCTTTCATAATTTCTTCTTCTTCTTCACGCCGAGCTTTCCTATTGGATCTTTCTAATCGAGTGATGTCTAAATCTAAGGTTTCAGCTGCACATCTTGATCTTCTCATAACTCTTTATGTTCATGTAAAAGCACGATTTTAGAAATAGAAAGAAAGAAAGAACCCTAAATAAAAACTAACTAAATGCCTTAAATTAAAGAATCAAATTAATCGCCTCCCTAGTAACAACGCCAAAAATTTGGTTGGTTTATCTGATGTATGTAAGTTTTAATTAATTAACCTCAACAATCCACAAGCACACGGTTCATTTATGTAGTACCTAAGGTGTCGATCCCACAAGGGGGGATAATCTAATCCTAAAATCTAAGGCCAGAATAACTGAAAAAATTCAAAATGTGACAGAACTAAAATAATAATTCAATTCAATCAAACAAATCAATTCAAAAATCAATCACAAAAATATTAATAATTTAGTAGTTTCAAGACACATTCAAGAAGCAAACTAAAGGAATTACCAATTGAGAGAAAGGGAATTTTACCTATCCTTAATGTTAACCTAATTAATTATGAATTACTGGATTATTAGTTATAAACAATCTATGGTTGATTATTCTCTCTTGAAGTATAACCATTATCCCTAAATTATGAACCCTAATCATATTACAGAAGTTGCAATTTCTCAAGTACCAACCTATTCAAAACCCTAATTAGATTTGAAGTTGTCCAATAAACTAATAGAAACCTATGCAAGATCTCTCTTTACATAATTTACCGATTTGATTTAATTCTTTTTTATTAAATCACTTTGCTCTCGTTAGCCTAATTTAATTATTTTTCATTCGATTCACCCTCTTAGTTTTTTATCAAATTATGCACGTCTAGAATTAAATCATAATAAATCCAAATAACATATAAATAATCATATTTCATTAAATCAAAGATAAAACCCCAAAGGTGAGTTTAAAACATCATCAACATTTAAAAATCGTATCATCAACTATTATTCCAGTTCCATACAATAATAAAACTGAAAATAGAAGGAAATCTGAATTGAATGGACAATGGTAGGCAGCGATGTTGGAAAACACCTGATCTGGGAAGTAGATCGAGTCAGCTTCTTCTCCTCTTCTCTCTTCCTTCTTCTCTTTTTCTATCTCTCGATAATCCTTTCTAGGGTTTCTCTGAAAGTGGCTAGTGCAAAAGCTCCTACTACGTCTTTGTCTTGTTCTTTAATATCCTTTATGTTTCAAGTAGCCATAAGGTTTTTTCGGGTTCCAAAAGGTCCAAAATAATCCTTTAAAACTTGGCATTTTTTAGATTTTGCACGTCTAACCAACATAAGCCATAATCATAGGCCACATTTGAGCCTTCTGTCACGATTGTGGCATGTCCTAAGCTTCTATCACAATCATTGGCCAAATCTAGTGCTTCTGTCATAATTGTGACTTGGTGTGCCACGATTGTGGGTCATTGTTTAAGCCTGAATGTGTCCAAAACTTCTCCGTTCTTCGATGTTGACCCTGAAACACTAACAAATACATCAAGGTATCTCAAAAACATAACATTAAGCTCAAAGACTTGCACTAATCTATAAAAACACTTAAACACAAATAATTAACAAACTGACACAATTCTAACCTAAACACACACTAAATGATTGAATTAACAATTAAATACATATCAAAATAAACCCTAAATCATAATGCAATTCACACTTAACAAGACTATCATAATTCCATTGGGAATTTTACCTATGATAATTTCAACCACCATTTCTCTCACTTCCTTCCCGAGTTTTTCTATTGATAATGTTTTGATTTTTTTTCCTACATTTGATTCCTCTAAACATTAAGTTGATTGATAATATAAAGTAAAAACTATCCTAATTGTTAATATATAATAAAAATTTATATTGTACAACAATAAGTTTCTTGAAAATAACTATAAATTAAGAATTTAGACAATATTACTTAAAAGTAGTAAAACATCTACATTCACTTATCCATCTAAGCTATGTTGTTGTTGAAGCCAGATGCTTTGACTATTTTGATAAGATGTTGGCCCTCTCCTTCTACTCATCCATCTCATTACAAAGCTAGGCTATATATTGCATCAATTGTTGCAACTGAGTTACCTACCTCTCTACTGTGCTCTCAAGCTGAACCACTCTCTCATTTAATGTGGACCACCCACTAGATCCAGCTGTAACTAATGTGGATGATTGCAAATAACATGTGTTTACAAATGAACCTAAGCCCAAGATCCTTCCACAACCATCCCTACCACCCACTACTTCAAGATATTTCTAACTCTCATCAACAGTTTCAAAGTGCTGAGACTGTCATTGAATGCTTTCTTATATTTGGCCCTATCATTATAATTGCTTATGTTGATAAGTTATAATTTATAAGAATTAATATTGAAGTATAAATTTTACATACATTAAGTTCTCTGTATTGAGTGTTGATAAAGGTCACACCATCATGCTTCTTAGTAGGGGTGTGCAAAAAGAGTTAACGTAGTGTAGGCTTCCTAGCTATAGACTTTTTCTACAACAGAATAAAGTGTTATAAGTGAACTAAAAATTACAAAAATTTTGACAGAGTTTCCTCTATTTTTATGATATTTACCCCATTTTAAACAAAAAAATTTACTCAACGATACAACTATTAATGACACCAAACATTTATATCATTATCATTTTCTATAATACACATATATTTCATTCTAAATTTCATACAACAAATTACAATGACATCAAATTTCATCCATCAAAGTATAAAAATCAGAATATAAGTATAAAGTTTAGATACTTATAAGTTTCTCTGCAAGCTCTTAATGGGTCATAGATCCTCCAGTATGTGCAGGAAGACTCTCTCTTTTTGGTCCTCTATGTCTGTTTGTAGAATTGCACTCTGAAATGGACATTGCCTCAGGTGATGTCTTATACTGCTACCAACGAGTTGATATTTCTTCAGATACATAAGGAGGTCGTACACCATTCTTATGTATCAAACTAAGAAAGTTTTTATAACTTGCACGGGCTCACCTCTCTTATACATTATAAATTACAACATAAAATTTTGGATCCCAAAAAAAATCTTTCTGAAAAGAGAAAAAATATAATATAAGTACTTATAAACTACAATATTTATCTAATTAATGTATAAAATTAGATAAAATAAAAAATATTAAAGATTTTTTTGTACCTCAAACTCCTGATAATAAAAAATCTTTATTACCTAAGAGATATTCTTCCATATATAACCCTAAAGATCCATCTTCTCCTTGAACTTGGATGAGATATTTTTGGAGCACATTTTAGATGGAACCAACCTAATATATAAGCTATTTTAGATCATTTTCAAATTAAAGCATATAACTTCAGTATAAATCTATGGCATTATCTTGTATTATAAAATTTTTAGAATTTCATTCACAAATTGTTGACAATTTTGATGTAAGTTCTTCCACTAACTCCCTTAGCTCTAAGTTGGAGGCCACCTCCTTCATCTGCAATGTTTACCCTTGATATCTCTATCGGTATAGGGGTGGTGCTGTTGGGTTTTGATCTTGCATCACATGCATCAAAAATAGAAAATAGTAGTAGAACTATAAAACAAAACCCAAAAAACTAAGAACTTTCAAGTTCCATTAGAAGTAACTTTAAAAAGCATTAACTTAAGATGTGTACCTTATAATCTACTTCATTCTTCATTGTCTTCACCTCCTCGAGTTGTCATAAATCACAACAACCAAAGGAGGACGTCTATAATGATATTCACATAAAGACAAAAGATAGAAATCTTGTAGGAAGAATGGCTAAAACACATACAAAGTGCTAGCTCTGTGATGTACTCTTCGAGAGAGTGTTTGTAGAGAGTGAGAGAAGATGATGAACACTTCAATAAAAAGTCTCTTATTTTTCACACAATACTTTCACAAAAATTGATGTTTCTTACACCCTTTGGCCTTCCTCTAACCCACAACTTCAATGGAGAGTTAGTGGGAATTAAGTGGCTTTTAATCCCACTTAATTTAACACGAAACTTCCACCCCTTCTTTAAAGGGTAAATTTTCATCTTGCTTGTTAAAGGGTAATTTTGTCATCTGACCTAATAAGCAAGATTCACATGTGCCATATGATTCACAATCAAATGACCTTAAACTACCATACTTTTGTAGCTTAGTCATGCATTTATCATATCTTTGATCCCCATCAAAAATCATTTTACTCATTCTTCGTATCTTCAATATGTGTGACCTATTAGGTTCCCAATTATGTTGGCCACTTGAATTCACACTTAATTCAAGCAAGTCATAAACAGTATCTAGTAACACATCACGACCCTCAATTGATCGAAAAGTTAGTGGTTTGACTACAAAACCTTCCATAGATAATGTTTCCTTACAATTCATCCTTTCACCATCTATACCCCACTTGGTTCTAAGTATGGTTAAAGTGTCAACTCCCACTAGACTTACTACTTCACATCTAGCCCAAGTGATTTTAGTTCTTGTCCTCGAGGCTCATTACTCAATTGGATATGTCACTGAAGAATATCTTCATGACATTTCCACTCTAGCTAGAGATTCTTAAGTTGTACCTAATCACCACCCTATGAGTAACCTTTAAGAGGCAACGAGAAATGGAGTCAATGTACAGGAATAGTTTCTAAGATATACTTGAGCATTACAAGTCTAAGGATATTTACACCATTGCTATGATGACACTAGAATAGATTATCCTTATGATTGTATCATGGTAAGCCATCCAATGTACTAACTACTCTTAGCAAGAATTCATATGTTAACTCTAAACAACTCATGCTTATAGCTTATGAGATTTAGTGCTTGACCTAATCGAGGAGTATAACATGTTCTAGTATGTCTGGATTAATAATGTCCTGTCTCATTAATCCTATAACTGGTAACTATTTAGATACTAACATAATTACACATGATAGGAATCTCATTATCATGATACATAGCATGATTTCCTTCATGCTATGTAATATATCAAGGAATTCATTAATTTAATTTAATATCACTATCAATTCATAAATAACATGAACATAAAGTTAACAAAAAAGGATTTTTGTTAATAAAAAATATTTGTACAATAAGTGCTAAAGTTGATTGCCTTTAGAGCACTTCTTTAAAAACCTCCCATTTACACTAAAGCCAATCGCCTTTGTATTTAATACCATAGGCGAGTACATGAGATTCATATCTCTTTTAAGGAATCAAATTAGTCAAAGGATCAGTAATATTCTAATCAATAGGCACTCTCTCTATCTTGACATCATTTATATCAATGATTTCTCTAATTAAATGGTATCGCCTGAGTACATGTTTAGATTTCTAATGAGAACTTGATTCTCTTCCTTGTGTTATGGCACCATTGTTGCCACAATGTAACTATACTAGGTCAATAATGATAGGAAACACTCCAAGTTCTATGATGAACTTCTTAATCCAAAATGCTTCCTTTGCTGCTTCTAAGTTCTAAACAAGAGACAACTACAGATTCAAATTCTGCTGCCCTTTTCATTCTCCCTTGTACCAAGACTTAGTTTTGTCCCAATGATTGATCACATTTTTGACTGTTTAATAGGTAGCATATTAGCTTGCGAGTGGATAAAAGTTGGAAGAGACTGAAAATTTAAAATTGGGTTGAGAGAGGTGAGAGTGTTTGCAGGTTTCAATCTTAGAAAGATAAAGTAAAAATGGAAGTGAGTGAAAAAAATGAAGTTAGAAATGAATATATATGTGGATAAAGGGTAAAATGGTAATTTTTGACTTTAAAAATCGTATGTCCCCTTTTAACCCTGCCGTAAATATTGTTCTTCTACACTTCCCCTAAATTACTTCTTAACTATTTGTGGCCCTTTCACCTCTCTTTGCTTACTTCCTCAATCATCTAATTAATGGCAAAGTCCTATGCTTTCCTGATTTTATTTGGAAACAAACTAACCTAACTATCGAATTCAACTATCTAGAAATCAAAGGAAATAACATCAATTTCACAGTCCATGGGTCGCCTCCCATGCAGCACTTCTTTTAACATCAGTAGGTTGACGCTCTTCTTTTTCTCACGGTGGTTTGAATGAATCGTGTAATGGTAGTGCAGTTATCGATCTTATAATTTGCATATGAGCTGCCATTCCTTAGAATTAAATCTTTGATTTAACATAGTATTCTAGTTTTCTTGAGAACTATTCATTTTTCTCATTGTGTTGAATAAACTAGCGAATGTAAAAGATTAAATAATGGATTTCATACATAGAACTTGAGAAATCATATATATGACTAGTTTAAAGCATAAATAATTAGAGTTTCATTAAACCTAGAGATAGGACTATATAAATCTTTTGGTTATGATCAAACCTATAGTAGAAGTTTATAGAATAAACTACTGCATTATTTCATTACAAGGGATTTTAGCCAATCAACTTAATGATTTTTGCAGTTATGATTTTTATGGCATACTCATTACTATAGAAAATAATATGTGCACTTGTCTTTGTGATTTTTTAGTATGTTTTATGTTTAAAGAAATATAAAATAAAATATCACACTTATAGATAAGATATTGTTTATTTATAATGATGTTCCCTTGCTCTACTAATAGGAAGAGGATATTCATAAATCAGCCTTATAGGAAGTTCCTTTAAGGTTAATCTAGCAAGATACATTGGACTCAAGTTGTTTGTAGAAAGCATTTTCATCCTCGAGCTTCCTTTATTTTATGGTTGGCTATGAAAGATAAATTGCAAACTATTGACAAGAAGAAGTTCCTCAACATCCCTAACATATGCACTATATATATGAGAGATGAGGAAAGCAGTGACATTCTGTTTTTCTAATGTCAATTTGTCTTTAGTATTTAGAGATCTTTACTTCACAAATGTTACATTTGGCATGCTCTAGATAAGTGCAATTCCATTAAAAGGTGGTGTACTACTATTAATCATCCTGACAACACTATTAAGAGGTGCTTTAATCTAGTTATATTATGTCTAGTCAAAGACACTTGGGATGAGAGAAATTCTCGCATTTTTTAGAATAGAAGTCAAACATCATAACTATACAATAGAAATTTTCTTTAGCAAATCAGAAGCTATAGCAGTTTAAACCATTTTAAATGTTAGAACTCAGATTATTGTTCTAGAATATGGAATGTATAAGAGCATGATTGATTGAGCCCAAGTTTATTACATAAATTGGCGACATTTTCATGACTTTTGCTACACTTTTTGACTCCTATCTCTA
>JAOQMP010000001.1:23570921-23585081 GCA_027563575.1 Erythroxylum pedicellare
AACAATGGTTTTAGGAATTCCATGCAACCTAACAACATCCCTATAAAACAAATCAACAATATGTGTAACATCATTAGATTTATGACATGCAATAAAATGAACCATTTTACTAAATCTATCAACTACAAAAAAGATGCTATCATGTCCTTTTCTACTCCTAGGCAATCCTAACGTAAAATCCATAGATATATCAACCCAAGGACTAGTAGGGACAGGTACAGACGTTTACAACCCATGAAGTTGCACCTTGGACTTGGCTTGCCTATACTCTACACAATTAGAGCAAACTCTTTTAACATCCTTTTTCATATTAGGGCAATAAAAATGCTCCTGTAACATGTCAAGTGTTTTAGCAATACCAAAATGTTCCATTAAATCTCCATCATGAGACTCCCTAACAGGCATTTCATGCATAGAATAAGTAAGAATACATAGTTTATTATCTCTAAAAAAAGATCCATCATTCCTATAAAATTTTTGAAAAGCAATTTGTTCATATGCATCATTCAAATTAGCAAAGTCAGAATTTGATTTGTACAAACCTTTTATATACTCAAACCAAATCAACTTAGAACAAAGAGAAGAGATTAGAGCATACCTCCTAAATAATGCATCAGCAATCACATTTTTTTACCTTGTTTGTATTTCACAACATATGGGAATGTCTCTATGAATTCTAGCCACTTATCATGTCTTTTATTCAACGTACCTTGGCCCTTAAGATGCTTCAAACTCTCATGATTAGTGTGAATCATGAATTCATTTGGCCACAGATAATGCTGCCAAGTTTGTAAAGCTCTTACCAATGCATACAACTTTGTGTCATAAGTGGAATACTTCAATTGAGAACCATTTAACTTCTCACCAAAATAGGCAATAAGATGCCTTCTGTGTAACAAAACAACACCAATACCTATCCTGGAGGCATCACATTCATTCTCAAAAGTAGAAGTAAAGTCAAGTAAACTAAAAATATGTGTAGAATAAAGTTTTTCTTTTAAAGTGTTAAAAGCAATTTCCTGCGCACCTCCTTTTTAACAATCTCAATTAATGGAGCTGTAATAGAAGTAAAATCTTTAACAAACATCCAATAGAAACTAGCAACTACATAACCAAGAAATATGACATGATCCATGCAAAATGTACACTTCTTTAACTTAGCATACAACTTTTTTTCCCTAAGTGCATCTAACATAAGACTAAGATGCACAATATGCTCATTAATGCTTTTACATAGATCAATATGTCATCAAAATATACCAAAACAAATTTAACAATAAATAACCTCAGAACATGATTCATTAAAGACATAAATGTACTAGGAGCATCAGTAAAGCCGAAAGGCATCACAAGCCACTCATATAAACCCTTTTTTGTTTTTAAAGCAATTTTCCATTCATCACTAATTTTCATTCTAATATGATGGTAATCACTTATAAGATCAATTTTGGTAAACACACATGCACCATGCAATTCATCAATCATATCATCCAATCTAGGTATAGGATGGCAATACTTTACTGTTATCTTTTTAACAACTCTACAATCCACACACATGTGCCAACTCCCATCCTTCTTTGGAACTAATATCACTGGGACGGCACAGGGACTAAGACCCTCCATGATGTGTCCATTTTGTAGCAATTCTTTCACTTGCTTTTGAAGTTCCTTAATTTCTTCAAGGGTAGCCCTATAAGCAGGTCTACTTGGAATCTGCACCCTAGGCATGAAATCAATCTAATGTTCTATTCCTCTAATAGGCGGCAATTCCTTAGGAAACTCCTTAGGGAAAAAATCTCTATGCTCCTACAAAAAAGAAATAACACTATTAGGCAAACAAGGGTCAAGGTCAGATTCATTAAAATATGCTTCCTTGTACAAAATTACAAACAAGCATCTCCTTTTTGCACAAGCAACCCTTACATCTCTCACTTTTTCATATAAGTTTTGTTTTTTTCAACCCTCTCTCTCATTTGGGCTTTTTAATTGAATTTCTTTTGATGCCTCTTTCCCTACTTTTCTTCTCTCACTCTTGGCCTCACTTTCTCTCTTTTCTTTTGATTTAAATTTCTGCTCCCCTTTCGTAAGATTCTCAGCCTTCTCCTTAACTTTTGTATCATCAAGCTTTTCATGAAATTTTTTGGCCTTTCTTTGTTACATTAGCTCCATAGTTTTTTTAATTGCATTTGGTACTCATATACCTCTTTTGGCTCCAATGAAGCAAGAACAAATTTCTGATCTCCTATAGTAAATGATTACCTATTCTTAAGACCATCATTTAACACTCTTCTACCATATTGCTAAGGTTGACCAAGCAATAAATGGCTAGCATATATAGGTACAACATCATAAAGTACTTGATTAGAATACTTACCAATGGAGAAAGATACATGGACTTGTTTATTTACCTTGATTTCCCCCATGTCATTCAGCTATTGTAGCCTATATGGCCTAAGGTGTTTCAAGCACTCCAACCCTAGTTTTTCCACCATCAATGTGCTAGCCACATTAGTACAGCTCCTCCTATTAATGATCAATCTATAAATCTTCTCATTCACTAGGCACCTAGAATGAAAAATATTTTCCCTTTGTTTAATTCCATCTTCCTTTACTTGAGCATTCAAAACACGCCTAGTAATAAGTAATTCACCCCTAGGTACATCATCAACTTCCACATTAAAATAATCCTCTAACTCAGGCATGGAAGTCAAACCATGTTCTTCCTCCTCAGACACAACTTCTCCTCCTCTCATAAACATTGTTTTCTTATTTGGCCTTTAAGAAGCAATATGACCAACACCAAGACATTTAAAGCATTTAATAGTCTTATGCTTTTCAGAATTGGAGCTAGAAGAACTAGTAGTTGTAAAAATACCTTTTGGATCCTCCTTGTTCTTCTCTTCCTTTGGCTTGTCACCATTTGGAGTTCCAATTTGTAGTAAAGATTAGGTAAGTAGCCTTGCTGGAGCTTTTGTACTTGACTTGCCTCTCCACCTTCATGACCATATTCACCATCTCCTCTAACTCCACATAATGGTGGAATTCAATAACATTGGTAGTGTCTTTGTTCAAACCAGCTAAGAAATGCGTCATGGTGGCTTCTCTTTCTTCTTCTACATTAGCCCTAATCATGGCTATTTCCATCTCCTTATGGTACTCTTCTACACTTTTTAGTGCCTTATCTCACGGTTTGGAGCCTTTGATGGAGCTCCCTATAGAAGTAACTAGGCACAAACCTCTTCTTTATGAACCTCTTCATTTTAGCCCAAGTATCAATAGGATCCTCTCCATTCCTTCTACTCAAAACAAGATGATCCTACCAAACAAGTGCATAATCATGAATTTGCACAACAACTAGCTTTACCTTCTTCTCCTCTGAATAGTTATGGCATTTAAAAATCATCTCCACCTTTCTTTCCCATTCTACGTAAGCTTCTAGATCATTCTTACCTTGGAAAGATGATACTTTCATCTTAATACTACCCAAGTTTCTATCCACACGCTCAACCGTATCTTCTTCCCTTGCATTGTCTCAACCTCTATAATCACTTCCTCTTCCTCTATTGTTCCGTCCCCCTCTTCCAGCAATTCTGACCCTATCCCACTCTTCTTCATCTTCCCCATCATCATTTTCATCTTCATACTCATAACGCACAGGAGTTGGCTCCCTAGCATTTTGCCTCCTTGTTAAACCATTACTTGAAGCCTCTCTTTGTAAAATCCTAATGGCCTACTCTTGTATATCAAATTTATCAATGACATCCCTAAATAAGTTCTCAATCCTTTGGAATTGCTGTTGCATTACCTCAAAAGTAAAGAATGTGTTTTGATCAGTCTCACTATTCTTTTCATCCTTGTCACTTCCCTTACTAGCCTTTGAATTTGTCATGATGTAAAACCTCAAAAAATATGTTAAAATAACTCCTCACATACTCCCTCATGCATTTTTCTCTAAATCAGAATGGATACCTTCATGGTTCAGTCAAGAAGATGGCTTTCACCCTCAAAGGAGCTTACGCACTCTTGATTTTTACCACTTTAGATTCCAGCAGAGTTTTACTTGTCTGAATCAATCACTACCAACCAAACAAGCACAACCGTAACTTAATTCAAAAGGAAAAACAAAGGATACCTAAAAGAAGAAGAAAAACACAAAATAGATGCAATTTAATGTAAAGACAGCAAGAAAGACAAAAAATAAACACATACTAGATGGAGAAAACATATGTGATTGATTTTTGGTTCCAACTGAGCAATATGAAAGAAGATTACTCAATTCAAGTGTAATGGAAACAAAAATGGACAGCAGATAATAAAAACAACCAAAGAGTAAAAGAAAAGACAAAACTAGGAGTTAAACTTAACCTTAAACCAATATTGACAAGAACGTTCAAATATGCCCCAAAAACTCAAGAATTGAGAGATAAATAATTATATAAAAGACACACGTTTTGAGTGCAAGAAAACAAATCTTGAAACTTCTTGCTGCAACAAAACAAGTCTTGATGAATTTGTTGAATGAAGGGATGTTTCTTGCAAAATCTTAAATAATAAAGAAACAAAATTAAAGAATTCTTTATTCAATAGAGTGAACCTTGAATTATAAAGATGAATCTTGATGTAAGAATTAGCAATCTTGATGAATCTTGCAAGCAAATCAACTCAAATACAAAAATTATTCACAATTTAGATGAATTCTTGATCAATCTTTATATTTTTTGAATTTGAATGATGAACTAATGATAATAACTAGGAATCAATAGAAAATTAAAAATAAAGATTGAATTTAAAACCTAGGCTCTGATACCAAAGATGATAAGGCAACAACCTAGCGTCAATGGCTAGATCACGTTCGTTTCAATGATTGTTCTCAAAACTAAATTCAATCAATTTAACAAGATCCTTCACCCCCAAAACAGCAAGGAATTGGTGACAAAGAGTATAAAGCTTGCAAGAATTGAATTAACACCACAAGTTAGAATTTACTTGATAAGATGAATCAATCCTTAAGGTAAAAAAAGCAAGAATCCAAATTCTCTCTTGAAGAATGCTTTCCAATTTTTTATAAATGTCTAATATGAAGTTCGCGCATAAAGAAAAGGTTGAAATTCCCTTTTGCAAAAATACAAACCCTAACGAAGATAACAGAAAAGCCCTAAAGAAAGCCCAAAACATCAGGAAAGGCTTTCTTGAAACAAATTTGCCCAATATCACATCCCACATGGATTTGGGCTTCAAAACTAATTAAAATTGACAAATCATAGACCAAATAGGATAAGGAAACAAGAAAAATAGAAAGCTAACTTAAGAGGGGTAGATTGGGTTTTTAAACTAGGCCTACACGCTTGGTTCCTTAAAATAAAACATGCACATGACATTTTTAATAAAGCACATGCACACTTAACACAAATCAACCCATGACAAAGTCCAAAAAGAAAATCATGCACCTTTTACAAGATAAAATAAGCCCAAGTCCATTGATTAAACTTGTGTTGATGAAAATTTGCTAAGTGCTAGCCCTCTTAGTTTGGTGCCTCCAATGTGCACACACACTAAGGCGTCTGCCTAAGCTCTTCCTCAAGCTTGATCAACAAAACTTCTTAAAGTTTTTATGGAACAAAAGCTTCTGTATAAATATGAAATTGTGCCTGGAGCTTGTTGGAGTGTGACCTTGTGATTGGAGCTATTGGCATCCTCAAGTATCCATTGCCTTGGGGTGTTACATCACTTTGAATGAATATATAAAAAAGAATGTGATTTTTAAATGGGGTGATTCACAAAAGGTTCCTTTTAACACCTTGAAAGAAAAATTAACCAATGCTCCTCTTCTTACTCTTCTTGATTTTTCTAAAGTTTTTGAGGTTGAATGTGATGCTTCTAGAATAGGCATGGGTGCTATTTTAATGCAGGATTCTAAACCCATTGCTTATTTTAGTGAAAAAACAAGTGATGCTGCTTTAAATTACTCCACTTGTGATGAAGAGTTGTATGCTTTAAAAAGGTCTTTAGAGACTTGGCAACATTTCTTGTGGCTAAAAGAATTTATCATTCATTCTGATCATGAAAATTGCTCCTTCTAGGAGATACTCTCTTCTTATCTCTATGCATGCTAGATTACTTGGTTTTAAGATGTTGAAAGGCATGTATGAATCTGATTGTGACTGCACAAAAATTTGGAAATCCTGTCAAAAACTTCGTATTGATAATTTCTATAGATTTGATGGATTTCGATTCAAAAAAGATAAATTTTGCATTCCATCTTGCTATATGCGTGAATTACTTGTTAGAAAGACACATGGTGGTGGATTGATGGGTCACTTTGGTGTTGAGAAAACTTTATCTCTTTTACATGAACATTTTTATTAGCCTAACATGAGAAAGGATGTTGTTTCTATTTATGCTAAATGTATTACTTGTAGGTAAACAAAATCAAAGGTTCAATCACATGGTTTATATTCTCCCTTACTTGTCCCCTCTCAACTTTGGGTTGATATATCTATGGACTTTGTGCTTGGATTGCCTAGATCATCTAGTGGAAAGGATAGCATCTTTGTTGTGGTTGATCGATTTAGCAAGATGGCTCACTTTATTGCTTGTTCTAAAACCAATTATGCTACTCATATTTCTGACTTGTTCTTTAAAGAGGTTGTAAGATTACATGGGTTGCCAAAGACTATTATAAGTGATAGATATGTGAAATTTCTTAGTCACTTTTGGAGAACTCTATGGAATAAACTTGGCACTAAACTCTTGTTTTATACTATTGCACATCCTCAAACAGATGGTTAAACTAAAATAGTAAATAGAACTTTGACTACATTGTTGTGTGCGATCATCCAAAAGAATTTAAAGAATTGGTAAAAGTGTCTCCCACACAGTAAGTTCGCTTATAATCGTGCTGTTTATTCTCCACTCAATTTTCTCCTTTTGAGATTGTTTATGGGTTTAATCCTTTAACTCCTTTGGAAATTCTTCCATTGCCTTCTAATGAGTTTACTAACCATGTTGGTATGAAAAAGGCTAAATTTGTGCAGGAGTTACATGCTAAAGTTAGAGCCAAAATTGAGGGGAGAAATGAACAATATGCAAAGTAAGTTAACAAAGGCCGAAGGCGTATTATATTTGAACATGGTGATTGGGTTTAGGTGCACTTGAGAAAGGAGATGTTTCTAGAATAAAGGAAATCTAAGGTACGATTAAATCAAGAGGAGATGGCCCCTTTCAAGTTTTAGAAAGGATTAATGATAGTGCTTATAAAAAAGATTTGCCTAGCTCTTATGGTAATGTTGGTGCTAAATTCATTATATCTGATCTATCCCTATTTAATGCTACAAATTCGAGGATGAATCATTGGCATATGAAAGACAAGAAGAGAAGCATACATGGTGTGATCCGCCTCAAAGAAGCCTAGGACATGACTTACATGGATATGAGCTTGAAAAAGGAGGCTTTAAAACTGAAATTGGATCAAATATGAAGTCTGAATGTGCAAGGAAAAGGATTGAACGAAATTCCCATATCAAAGGCCCAATATTCAAGTCTAATGTTCCTAAAGATCCATTACAAGATGTTGGAGGCCTAATGACAAGAGCTAGGGACAAAACCATGAAGCAAGCATTGAATTGTTTGATCCAAAACCTTGAAGAGATAGAGCCCATGTTGTTAAGTCATATTTAATCTCATAAAAGGTCCACTAGGCATTGCCTTAGTCCTTAAAGCCCAACATGAAGTCTCTAAAGGCTCACATGGAGTCCAATTGGGAAAACTCACTTAGAACATATACTAAAAAATCGAATAAATGGATAAACATGTATCAAATTATACCTTAAAAATGATGCATTTCACACTTGTCAAGCCACTTTTGGAAACCCTAAGAGACAATGAGGATGAGAAAGAGAGGAGGAAGAGGAAGAAGAAGCGGTCTTGACGTGCTTCCTAGATCAGGAGGATAGATGGTAGAATGTTAATGATGTTCTAACTGTTCTTCAGGATTTTATTTTGATTTAATCATAATTTAGTTAATTGTGTTTATTGGTTGAATGTCATGATTTGATTGTGTTCTTACATAATTCAGTGGTAAATTGAATGAAAAATGAGTAAATCAGATTAATAAGAGTTAAGTTATTTCATTAAAACCATGATAAATCATATTAGTAATCGTATAGAGAGAGATCTCTTATGATGTTCTGATCGTTTATTAGAGTGCTTCAAATCTAATTATTTGGATAATTTTTGAATTGAGATATTACAAATTTCATAATCCAATTAGGGTTTATTAACTAGGGTTAATGGTTATAATTTGAGAGAGAGTAATAATCCCTAGTATCATTTTGAATCGACACCAATTAACATATAATCAGCTAGGTTAGCATTAATGATAGGTAAAATTCCCTTTCTCATAACTTGGTAAATTTTGTGATTGATTTCCATTATGCGTGCTTATTGCTCAATTGTTAATTCGTTTGTGTTTAACTTTTGATTTAATTGGTTGAATTCAATTCTTGTATTTTCTTTTCGTTACATTGTTTATTTTTAGTTTCATATCCTTTTATCCTTAGATTGTTAGGATTAGATTAATCTTCTTCACTGTAGGTTTGACACATCTTATACTACAATCATAACTCGTATGTTTGCGACATTTGAGGGTTTATAAATTTTAAAGCTCGAAGTACATGATAAATTTTTTGGCATTGTTGCTGTGGAAGGGGAAGAATAGTTTAGTTCTTTCAATCTAAGGCAATTTAGCTGGTTTTAAGTTTTTTTTGTTCTTCCTATTTTTTTCATGTGTGTCCCTACTCTTGCATGAACAAAAGATTTCTAAGAAGTTTGAGTGGCATAGTTGAAACTGTAGAGCTTGGCATCACTAATTTAGAACGATCAATTAGAAGAGCTCGGTGTGAACAAGAAGAAGAAACTGTAAAAGAAACAATGGCCAAGGAGTTTTAGCAAGAGTTGGATCAATGAGCAAACCAGGGGCATCAACTGAAACCCTTATGGACTTCATGAGATTGGGATTCAATGAAACCAATTAAGGTGTAACTAGACCTCCCGTGCAAGCAACTTCCTTTGAAATCAAATCAGCCCTTCTAGATATGCTTCAACAAAATGTGCAATTTTATAGATTAACAAATGAAGACTCGAACGCCTATATTGTCAATTTCTATGAAATTTGTGATACCTTCTGTTATCATCAAATGTCGGAAGATGCTATAAGAATGAGACTCTTTCCTTTTACCTTCAGGGATAGAGTAAAAGCTTGGTACCATTCCCTCAACTTGATTAATGTCACCACTTGAGACCAATTAGTTCGTGACTTCTTATATAAGTACTTTTCCCTTACAAAGATTATCAAGGAGATCACAAACTTTCAATAGGATGATGCGGAATCGATTTATGAAGCATAAAAAATGATACAAACACTTGCAAAGAAAATGTCCACATTATAACCTACCTAAAGAATTTCTTTCGCAAACATTTTATAATGAAGTAACCTCACATAGAAGAGGCACAATTGATACGGATTCAGGAGGATCACTTATAAGGAAGATGGTAGATGAAGCAAAAAAGCTATTAAAAGAAATGGTGAGTATTAATCTTATGCCTTTATCGATATTCAAAAAGTTGGGGTTAGGTGAGGTTAAGCCAGCATCGATGTTAATTCAAATGGCTAATCAATCTATTAGGATCATTTGGAATAGTGGAAGATGTTTTCATGCAAGTAGATAAGTTCATTATTCTTATAAATTTGTGGTTCTTGATTTTGAAGTAGATAAGAATTGTCTATTGATCCTTAGTCGACTATTTATGAATATAGTGAAAGCTATAATTGACGTTCGTAAAGGAAAATTAACACTTCAAACAGTCAAATATTAGATCAAATTCAATATGAATAAGGCTGTAAAGAATCCAACAACAAGTAGCATGTTCAAGAAGGTCGAAATTATAGATCAAATTTTGTAAGAACAAGTAAAGAGATGCATTTCAAAAGTACAATCAGTGGAAGTAGAGACAGATAATGGATATGAGCAATTTAAGTCCAAAGGAGATGATGAGATGAAGGAGTCAGATGTTCAAACGCATCAAGATAAATTAGTCTAGATTGAAGCACCTATACCACCATCCATACAAAAACCATCAACATTAGAGCTTAAACCTTTAATTACACATCTCAGATATACCTTTCTAGGTGAAGGTCAACAAGAACGGTCACAAGAAGAAGAGTGTGCATGGATTATTGCAAACTCAACTTAGTGACTAAAAAGATCATTTTCCTCTCTTATTTATAGAACAGATGATAGAAAGGATGGCTGTTCATTTATTTTATTACTTCTTAGATGGATATTCGGGATACAATTAGATCTTCATCTACCCTGATGGTCAAGAAAAGGCCACATTCACTGCCTTTGTTGTACCTTCGCATACAAACAGATGCCTTTTAGACTATACAATGCCCTGATTATTTTTCAAAGATGTATGATATCTATCTTCACCGATATGATCAAAGATATAACGGAGGTACTTGTGGATGATTTTACAATTTTTGCAGACACTTTTGAAATGTGTTTAACAAATTTGAACAGAGTGCTTCAAAGATATGAAGAGTCATATTTAGTGCTGAATTAAGAGAAATGCCATTTTATGGTGCAAGAGGTCACACCAAGGATCTATAGTGGATAGAACAAAAACAGAAGCTATAGAGAAACTCTCACCACCAAGTAATGTAAAAGGTATGTGACGATTCTTAAGTCATGCAAGACTTTACTGTCGATTTGTGAAAAACTTCTCGCAAATCGCAAGACCTTTGTAATGTGTACAGGAGCAGGGATTACTATGGATATGGCATGTATGATAGGGGTGAGCTTGTCATTTCAATTGGACTTATGTCCAGAGCTAGGGTCGAGAGATTCAAGGAGGCTCTCTATGCACATGTTGGCCAATTTGTGGAGAGGATAGAGTGCACCAAGCCTATTGGAGAAGAGCTATTTAAATTACATCCCCAATTGATTCATTTATCTCAAATCCTTAGATTGGTCTCACTTGAGACTTGAAGACCATTATATTGGGCTGTGTATCATCACTTAAGTCCAAGAGGAGAGACGCACTTATGATCAGGCTTAGGAGTGCATTAGACCAGGTCTAAGCGTTTTTTTATTTTTATATTTTGGACTTGCTTTAAGTTATATTTATTTTAGGCTACCATGTTTTATTTAGCCCAAGTCTTTTATTGTATAAATACCCTCTTTATGATTAGGGAAAGACAACTTTGAATCATATTATTTCTTGTGTGCCATCGGGCATTTTTAGAGGAGAAACCCCTCTTGTTCTTTTTAGCTTACGAATTGAATATCACTTATCAACTGAATTAGATTGTGGCGTGATTTTGATTCTAAACGACCTTCTTGGTTTGTTTTTTACCTATTATCAAAGTTGCTTGAGACAAGTTCTTCGTGAGGTCTAGTAGGTAAATTTGAAACCCTGCATATCAAATTTAATTTTAGTTAATTCGAATCTACCATCTTCTTCTTTATTTGAATCTGAACTTTTCAATCCTTTAATTCCATGTGTGCGCGTTATTTGGTATCAGAACATTGGTGTGGAGGATAATTCTTATTCAACTCTATCAAAATTCAATAATTTGTCACCCATCACCATCCAATTATTGTCGGTTCATCAATTCAGATGTGAATTAACTTTCAGCCTAAGGTTTCAATTTTTCTTCTTGTTTTTATTTTTTTTAGGGTTTTCAATTATTCTTCTGGTTTCCTTTGTTGAAACTTTCGACTTATATCAAAAAAAGTCCAAAACAATTTCAAAAAAAGTAAAAAAAATCCAAAAAAACTTAGAAAAAATTCGAAAAAGTCTAAAAAATCTACAAAAATTCTAAAAAATCCTAAAAAATTTTGTTTCATCATACTTGTACTTCCTAGTTACTTCGAAATTTTCATATTGTCTTAATTCTCTTAATCAGTTGAGAATTGTTTCTGAGTGGTGATCTGAATTTCAGAGGGGATTGAGTCATAAAAGGCAAGAGTGTGTGAGCTTATTTGGGGAATTGCTGTGACTTAAACACGAGGGGAGTGACATCATCTAAACAAAACACATGAGGGAATGTGTGAGGTTGTTTATTACTAACCTTGTTTGCAGGTATATCATTTTATATACAATGTCACAGGGAGGTAGTTATGATAACAACCAAGATGGAGATGGAATTTTATCTTTCACCTTGAGATCCATACAGTGACAATTGAGACGTTCAATCTAACTTTAACTGAGATTAAGAGACAGATAGATGAGCTCAGACAAGGGAGACACGAGGAATCTTAGAGGAAGCCTGCAGGTGTATGCCAACAGCAACCACCACCTCTATATGAGCTAGAGGAGGATGACTTTGAGGAAGAGGACTTTGAGGTACGTACACCTAGGAGAGCTCGGAGAGTTGAGCTATTTAGTAGGAGAGATGGAGACCTTAAATCCATCAAAATGCAGATCCTAGCCTTTAAGGGAAGGAAAGATGCAAAGGTTTACCTAGAGTGGGAAAGGAAGGTAGACTTGGTTTTTGGGTGCCATAATTTTTCAAAAATAAAAAGGTAAAGCTAGCTACTGTTGAATTTACAGATTATGCACTAATATTGTTGAATCAGTTGGTGACATCCAGGAGAAGAAATGGAGAGATTTCAATTAATACTTAGGACGATATGAAGGCTTGCATGAGGAGTTTGTGCCTTCTTACTATTACAGGGAGATGCACTAGAAATTTTAGAGACTCACTCAAGGATCTAAATCAGTGGAAGACTACCACAAAGAGATGGAGGTGGCTATGATCTAAGCCAATATAGAGGAGGACCCAGAGGCTACAATAGCCAAATGTTTTAGTGGATTCAATAGGGAGATAAACAATGTTGTGGAGTTACAACACTACTTAGAGATTGAGAACATGGTGAACATGGCCATAAAGGTGGAGAAACAATTCAAAGCTAGAATGGAAGCAAGGAGTAGGGTGAATTTTAGCAAATCATGGAGTTCAACATGGCCCAAGAGAGAGGAGACGTTGAAAGACAAAGGGCTAGACTTCAAGGAGACACCTAAAAGGCCAAATGTAGAGTTTAACCTTAAAGGTACACCTAACACCCTAGTAAGCATTCTAGCATTAAATGTTTTAGGTGTTTGGGTACTGGCTATATTGCATCTCAATGTCCAAATAAGAAAGTCATGATTATGAGGGATAATGAGAAGATTGATTCAGAGGATAGTGGTAGTGAATATGAGCTTATTGTTGATAATGATTTTGAAGTTGATAGTTGCTTCGAGAGAGCTATTACAGGGGAAGCATTAGTAATTAGGATGGTATTGAGTGCAAGGGCCACAGATGAGGTTATAGATCAGAGAGATAATCTTTTCCATAAGAGGTGTTTAGTTAGTGGGAAAGCATGTAATTTGATCATTGATAGGGGTAGTTGCACTATTGTAGCTAATTGGACTATGGTACAAAAATTGGGTTTGACATACAGGAAACATCTAGAGCCATACAATTTACTGTGATTCAATGATAATACTAGTGTGAAGGTGACTAAGTAGGTTGTAGTGTCATTTTCAGTAGGGAGATATGAGGATGAAGTATTGTGTGATGTAGTACCAATGGAAACTAGTCATATGTTACTTGGGAGACCTTGGCAGTTTGACAAGAGGGTAACATATGATGGGTATACCACTAGGTACTCCTTTAAGTTTAAGGGTAGGAATTTTATTCTACTAGCTTTATCACCTCATGAATTGTACCTATAATAGATAAAAGCGATTAATAATGAGGAGGGTTCGGGTAGTGGGAACAAAGAAAGTGAAGAGAGAAAAGAGGCCCAAAAGCAAAATGAGTTTGGCACAATGGTGAGTGACTGCATAGGTAAGGAAATGAAAGTGAGATGTGCAGAAGAGAACAACTCAGAAAGAGAAAAAAAGAGAGAAAAGAAAGAGATAAAAGTGAGCTTGTTTACTAAGGGAAAATACTTAAGGAGAGTAACTGGAGTGAAAAGAGCACTGTTGGATCGGAAAAACAAAGCATGATATATTTGGAGAAACGGTAGATTTTAAAACTTTTAAGAAATCATTACTTGCAGCGGAAGCAACAAATCCAAATCATCATGCTAATCCATACATGATATGGTA
>JAOQMP010000001.1:23588773-23604423 GCA_027563575.1 Erythroxylum pedicellare
CCCTTATCTTAGGATATGTATCGGAATGACCTACGGGCGTCCCGGTGCGTACCCTAGGGTAATGGGGTGTTACAAAAAGTGAACTACAATTTATAAAAGTTTTAACAATGTTTTCTCTATTTTTATGATATTTACCCTGTATTAAACAAAAAAACTTTCTCAACAATACAGTCATTCACGATAACATACATTTATAAAATTATCAATCTCTATAATAAACATATATTTTCATTCTAATTAATAAAAAAATTAGAATATCAGTGTAAAGTTTCGATACTAACAAATTTTTCTGCATGCTCCTAGTGGCTTATAGATCTTACATTGTGTATGGGTAGACTCTCTACCTCCAGTCCTCCCCATTTGTTTACATAATTATGCTCTAAAATGGAGATTGTCTTGAGTTTTGCCTAATACTGCTACCAACAACTCCATATTTCTTTAGATATATAAGGAGGTTGTACAACATTATTGTGTATCAAAACCAACAAAGTCTTTATAACGTGCACGGGCACGTCTCTCCTATACATCATAAATGATAGCATCAAATTTTGAATCCCAAAATAAAATTGAGAATAAAGAAAACATAATACAAGTATTTATAAACTATAGTATTTATCTAATTAATTAGATAAAACAAAAAGATTAAAAATTTTAGTCTTGCACCTCAAACTCTTGATAATAAAAATCCTTTCTCCCTTAAGAGATATTCTTCTATAAATAACCCTCAAGTTCTTTCTCCTTAAATTTGGGTAAGATATTTCTGGATCACGTTTCAGATGGAACCAACCTAATATATAAGCTATTTTAGCTCATTTTCAAATTAAAACCTATAACTTCAGTATAAACATATGGTATTATCATATATTACAAAATTTTTAGAATTTTACTCATAGATCATTAACAACTATAGTATAAATTCTTCCATCAACTCCTTTAGCTCTAGGTTGGAGGTAGCCTCTTTTATTTGCAGTATCTACCCTCAACATCTCTGTCGGTATAGATTCAGATGCTAGTTTAGGAATAGATGTTGCATTAATAGTATCGATAGTCCAGATGTAGTAGGGGTAGATGGTGTAGCAGGTGGGGAAGGTGATGCGTCATCTGCATGTGAACTAGATGGATGTATAGCACCTGATTCTGTGCTTTAGCCACATCATACGCTTTTTTCTCTTCTGTGACATATTTTTAACTTAAAATTCACATTTTATTGATTATTTGTCTAATAGAACAATATAAATTAAATATATAACATTATATTGTTGATGCAATAATAAATTTATTCTTATCATATTCTATTACTTATACAAATTAATTGCTATCAACACTTAATTGTAAATCAAAATCATCATCATCTTTTTTTTTTTGAAGAATTATAATCAAATTTAGGCTCCTCTTCAGATCCCTTGCCCTTTATAAATTCCTAATCCTCTATAGATAAAATGTCAAAATATTCATTATTTGGATTGTTCAAAGTTTTATTCTCTTCATATGTTACACATATATTTATTTCATGAACGACTTCCTAAAATGCTTCACTTTCAATTCTCTTGTTTTCTCCTTTTCCATATAATTCAAAAACACCTCTAAGTTTTACTTTGCAAATGACTAACCAATATGACTTATCTTGTCTTAGGCTGGGAAAAGGGATATAATAAACTTTGTTCATTTGCATCACTAACACGAAAGGTTTAAATTGTCTAAATCTTTTTCGTTGGTTTATTTCAACTAGATTGTATTGGCTATGCATTTTTTTTTCTAGCATTAAGAGTCGGATTATACCATTTACATTTAAATATCACATTTCGTTTTATTAGTAATACAAGGTACTCAATTTTAAGTATCTCAATAATTTACCATAGTAATCTATCAATTCTCCCTGTATGCAAACCCTACTATTTACTGTTACCATCCTATGACCATGATATTCTATATAAAATTTGCATCTATTAACAAAATATACCAGATATGATTTAACAGTTTGCAAAGCTCCTTTTGGAAGATCAGATATGAACTTATTCTTTATTGGATTTTCTGAGGCCTACATATTAAAAAATTATCATATTAAATAGCATAATGTCATTTAAACACTTTGATATAATAATTTAACCATTTCAATTATTACAAGTCAAAACTTACATATTTCTCGAACCATAGAGGAAAGTGGTTTTTAAGTTCTTTATTGATATCATCCTATGTTTTTTAAGCCACAAGCTCACGTAATCATGTCTCGTGTAATCTAAAATCATTATTATCTATTTTAATTGTGAACACCACTTACTTAAAAAACCCAAATAATCAATTTCAAAATTAGCCCTTTTCTTAACAAATGGAGATTCACTTCATCAATAGGAAGAAAACAAATATATTTACACTTTTTACGTGAACATCTGATTTTCAGACCATTCATATATGTAGGTTGAGCATATGCATAGTCAATAAAATATTAAACTCCCTCACCAAACTCAAGATTAATTAAATCATCAGGTGTTAATCATTTATACATCTAAGATCTATCAACATTACAAATATTTGCAAAACTATTATTTAAAAAAATGATTTCATAGTTAGATATATAATAATCTTTATGATAGTATCCATATTAATCTTACAAAACATTTAATATTTAGTTTAATATTAACAATAACACAAGAAAAAAGCATTGTAATATAGCATATGCATAATTTTGTGTAATGTTAAATGATAGGGAAATATTTTAGGTTGCATGTGTTGTCAACTAATTTCAAGTATCTACCTTTCATATCAACTAACTAATGACAACATTTGGAGAGGACTTAATAGAATTATACCGTTTCTTCTTTTAAGCAGTTATCTAAGCATTACATGATCAAGAAGTTTATTTGTAGAAAAATAAATCAAGATTTAGAAACATTAAACAAAAGCCCATTTCAATGATTTACATGAATAAACACATGCATTAAAAAACAAATTTGGAAAAAGACAAAAAATGAGTAGCTTTACACTCCATAAATGGAGAAATGAACACCAGGTAAAGAGAGAGACCAAGTACAGGGGTGGCGAGGACAACAAATACAAAAGATAATGCCCAGTAGAAAATACCCACACAATTTGCAACCTAGACAAAATATTTATGCAATTTTATCAGATATTGCAAAAGGCTAAAGCTAGTCAAATAAACAAGCAAAAAAAAAAAAAGTAGCACAGCCATCTAAAATGAAAATTGCCCAGGATAAAGTTATAACAAGTCCTTGACAACAACCAACATAATCCAACCAAAAAGAAATTAAATCCACTCCAACCAATCTATAAAACAACAATTGTATGAATAAAATAAAATCATACAGTCATTATTCAAACAGAGGAAAAACTACTATGATTTATCAAATTAAATTCTATACAACAGGTAGGATTCAATTAAAAAAATTGCTAATATGCTAATTACGATAAAGGTGAGAATCATTTTGCTAATTAAAGCACTTGAACTGTTATGTAGAGGTTAGTCTGAGACTTAAGGCCAGGAATCATTTCACAAAATGAAAAGTTTAATCTATTAAACAAAACATCAAGATTATATTCTATGAGATAATTAATATTGTTCTTTCATTACAAGGGTAATTATGCCATTATAGTAAACTCTAATTAGTCTTCGTCTAATTTTGTCATTACATTTCTTGAGATTTGGGATATTAAAATTTTGACACCTAATGCATCAATTGAAATTGAAAGAACAGAGTTTATATTGGAAATAGTATAACCATAAAAAATTGATATTTAAATTAAATTTATCAAGAAAAATCTATTTCTAAACAAGTAACCATTTATAAAGTTATTAAACCCTTGATTAAATTAATTATTAGGACTTATAGTGACTAATTTTTTCTCAAAATATAATCAATAACTTTTGGAATATTCATTAAGAAAAGAATTTGGTGAGCATATGTAATTAACTTTTATGGGTTGGAAAATAGTTGGATGATGTCCAATCCTACCTCCACACATTATTTTATATATATATATATATATATATATTATAACTACTACCATTAATGTTTTTTGTACTTGGGTAGTGTGGTTCCCAATCTATTCAAAATTATACCATAATTCATAAGTTAGACAGTGGGAAGCATAGTAACATTTTGACCTATCCATTTCTCCTGTTATTCCATGTTTTGAAGTTTATACAGAAACGTGCTAATTTTATAGAAAACATTTTATTTATGATACATCTGATTCGGACAAATTCAACTGATAAATTTGTTAGTTTATGCCCTACAGTCAATCACTTTGGTTGTATTTTAGTAACAAATTATTTAAACACATTCTTTATATTGTACATATTTAGATGTATATGATAAAGTCCATGGTATAATTGTACATTGCAAATGAAATTATAATGAGATTCATATTGCATTTATGTATTATTCCAAATTGTTCCTAGTCATTGTTTTATTAAGATTGGACATTAATAGGACGTAAAAAGATAAGCACACCTTTTATTTTTTTGTATGAAGGAAGTAATCGATCTCATAGGCAAAAGTATAGAGATATTTAAACAAGCGTGTGGGTCCTTCTTAGAGAACAAGTTCACTGAACATACTCGATATGAGAAATCTATTTGGAACATTACTTGTATGTTTATGGATTTCTTATTAGGATGATTGTATAAGTGATCATTTGACTTAAAATCACCAAAGTTATCTTGTATATGAATTGTTACGTTTTGATACTATTTATGACCTATTTAATCATTGGTTGTTCAATCAGTAGTCAATGGATATAACATGAATATATGGAGATAATTATGTGATCAAGATAAGATTCATCACCCTAAAGTAATTAAGGATTATGTTTCGTTTTTCTCAATTAGTATTGATTTGGAAAATCTTTGGTCAAGGTGGAATAACGTTTTGTAAATAGTTTACAAATATCATTAATTGAATTAATTGCTAATGGCGGAGAACTAATATGATTGGACCCAAAAGAAATTAGACATTAATTCCATCCTCTATGTCTAATCGGAATATTGGTTGATAAAATGATTGAATGATACAAAAAAGAATCATGCAGGGAAATGTTAGTCAAAATCATTTTGCCATTCCTAAATATTTGGTGGTCATTATGTATTGCTAGATATCAATCTTGATCTATGATTATAAATTGTTTAATTAGAGATTTAAAGATAAATTAAAAGGAGTTTTAATTTATCTAATTCTAAGTATGAATTATAATTATAATTTATAATCATTGCTAACATATTTGAAAACCTAATTGGTCTCACATATAGAATGGGTTGAAGAGAGCAAAGTTAATTTAATCAAGTTGGACTTGATTGTAAAGATTGAGAAACTTTATGATTAAATATAAGATATTTAATAAATAAAGATCAATATAAGATATTCAATCTTATTTGGGCTTAATTGGTATTTAATTAGAATTTTAATTTCAATTAAAATTACGTCCTAATTTCAATTACATTACTAAAACGTCCAAAGCTTATTATAAATAGGATTAAGCTTTATCGATCTAGTACTTCTTGCTTAACTCTCTTTATAAGAGTTACAGAATTATCTCAACTTATTATGTAGATATCATTAAAGGTTGGACATTTGTGCGGCTATGGTAGTTGAGACAAATCGATTTTGCGAGAGATACGATAAGATAAAGACCAAGCTTATGAATAAGATACGAATTAAATTTTTTCTTTATTATGATTTGTGTTAATCATTTTATAGAATTAAAGAGACCTTAGTTTTCGGGAAATCAAATGTTACGAAAAAACTTGGTAAATATTTCACTGTGGTCATGGTCAAATTCTGATTCGATTTCCCAACAACATTTACAAATTTATATATTCAAATGAAGAGATGAGATTAACTGAAGAAACAAGCCTAAAAGATGATGGTAATTAGGAAAAACTCTTTTTACTTGAAAGAGAAGCAACTATCTTCATAGCCTTTTGCTTGGCCTTATTGTCTTGTAAGTCTAACTTTAATCAAATTTTTTAAATGCATAAATGAAAAGGAATCTGCTTAATTCAGACTTACAGACTCTACTTTATAGATATATACAAGATCCTATTATCTTTGAGGAGGAAAATTACAGTAGTTCCTCACTTCAAAGTTCTGCGCACTTGGGTCAAGCTGGGACCAAGTGGGAGCTTAAAATGAAAAAAAAAATTAAGAATTGACTACATGCACGAGATAAGATAATCACAAAGAGACACCTATTGTAACTCACGACCTATCTAAGTTTCTACTAATACAACAAGAGCAAGCACTTGGAATCTATGACAATAATGGATTTGTGAAGAAAAAGGAGGATGAAGAATCAAAACCCAATAAAGAAATTTTGAAGGGAAAACTTGGTATATAAGATTCCCTAAAAAGAGAAGTGAACCTTCATTGCCGAGTTTGTCTTTTTTCTGTATGCGCAAACCAAACCCGGAGAAGAGAGACCGAGACACGAAGAAGAGCAAAGAGAATGATGAGAGTATTAGAGTACAACCCACTATCACCGGCGAGGATAATATGTATTCAGCATCTACTATAGTGGAATACAGGGGCTTTGAGAGTATTACACGGTAACAAATGGAATTGCAAATCTGAAACAGGGAGAGAAGAGACGACAAAATGGTAAGAGCGATTTAGGGTTAGAACGAGAGAGAGAGAGAGAGAGAGAAACCTTAACTAAAATATACCCCAAATATTTCTTAACTTTGTGGTTTGTATTTGTTTTTTATGTAAAGCGATTCCCATTGAAAGTATCATTCCATGGGTAAATTACTTACCTATGTGATTTTTCTACGGAATCACTTTTTTAATAGGGAATTTTCCTATGAAGCAACACTTTGTAATAATGTACTTATTTAAATATTTTTTCGTAGGTAATTTTCCTACGGAATCACTTTTTTATAAGGACTTTAATTTCCCTCGAAAAAGTTTTTATTAGTAAATTTTATATGCAACTTTTATTATTTTGTCGCTAAATTTCGTTAATAAAGTTTAATGTTAACATTTTCTCCTCTTTTAATGACGGATTTTTTAATGTTGTAAGATACCTTTTTTTGTAACAAGTTTACTTACGAAGAGTAATTTTCATCATTAATTTATTATGAATTTTTTTTTCCGTAGAAATTTTTTCATTGATAATTTGAAATTTTATTGTAGTGTAAAGTTAGTTGTGCCATAGCAGGAACATATTTCCTTGGCAATGATAAGTCCCACTATCATTGATCCAAACTGAAAATTGTCCTTTCTTCTCCTCCGTATGTTTGAGTGAAAATAAGTAACATTGGTTTTACGCCTTTGTTGTGAACATTATGCAACATTATGTTGTATTTCAGCATTCTGATGTACTGGGGCTGGAAAGAGGGCAGAGAAGAAGGCTATTGATTAGCACGGATAGCATCTGATGATGAGAAAGCTTCGAATGGAATGTGGTCAAATATGGAACAAAGAATTTCTAGCTTTTGTTCGTGGACTCATTCCTGCCAATTTGGGAGGAGGAGAGAAAGGAAAAAAAAAAAAAAAAGGTGAATGATTTTCAATTTGAATCAAAAAAAATTGACGGAGCTTAATCATGTCTATCTATAGATGAAAAAATAAAAAGTATTGTTTTTGAATTCCCCAGACTTCAAAATATAACTTGTGGCTTTTTTGCCATTTTTATTGTGAAAATCTTTGTTCCAAGAGGTATCTTGGAATAAACTTTTATGGAAGAAGTGACTAATTACTAAAATCTTATCCGTCATCTAAAGACATATGTCTATTTCTCACAATAATATAGGTGGATCAATCTAAATCATGTAAAATTTTGTTGTTTGTAGAAGAAAACCTAACAATAATTTGAATGCTTAACCTATTTCATCCAGAAAGAAAGGAATTCAAAATTATTCTTGCACTAAGCAGTAAAACGAAGGATACCTGTGCCAAAATCTGGAACAAAGTCAGAAGTTTTGCCATGATAAACAAGGAAAATCTGGAAATGTCGCAAAACTATGTTGCAATCTTTCTATCAATTGAAGATTGAACTCTAAAGCCCATTGAAACCTGAGATTACTTGATCATTGTACTTACTACTTGTAATCCATTTGCTTAATGAAGTGCTGCTAGATAAGATTATGTTCACCTAGAGGTGTTATACAGCCTCTGCTAAGTTTTGAGATGTACTCCAATTGATATCTTATTAATTCAATCTTTTCTAAACTTTCAAAAAGAAATTGCAACATATAAACGTACAAAATAAAATTGCAAAGTCATGAAACCCCAAAACCCACGAATATATCATCCACAAATCGAAACTCAGTACAAATTAATATTACTAGAAATAACAAATTGACCACCTTAACGCTATAATCGTGACAGTTGTTAAGGCCGTCTTCACAAATAAATATGCAATCAATAACCATATATCCAACGGTGACTCCGATCAAGGAAAACATGCACTTCTATTTCTTCTTTGGCACCCAGCACCCATGCAGTCCATACGGTAGACCGTAAGGGAATTTGGCTCTTGCAATTTCTTCGAATGTTTTTCCGTCTAAAAGTACTGCATATCCTCCTCCACTTACCTCGCTAATCATGGATATAACTACCCCTGCCAATATCCGCAATTGTAAACATATGACTCCAACCATAATTATCTAGGAAAAATACTATCAATGATTCTTTTCCTTTCTCATCTGTGTAAATTGGTCCCTAGGTAGTGCCATCACCGATTTTTGTAACTAACACTATTCATGGTCAAATATAAGAAAGAGCGTGGAAAAGAACATGTGTCGAATTACTAACCATCGTCTTCTTCTGTAGCTCCTGGACGAGCCACAAAAAAGGGTTCAGATGGCACTGAACCATCGTCATACCAGTTCTTAGCCTTTTTCTCTAATAAATCAACCTGAATTTACAACATAGAATTTGTTCGTGACAGTGGACAAGAAAACATTTACGGTGAAAGTAATAATAGTTGGGTGTAACCTTTGTCAGTGTGTTGGGAAAGTTGCAGGGGCGTCGGGCTCCACAAGCATAAGCATATCTGTATCTTTTACCGAGATAGAAAGGGTTTATGCTGCACATGTCAATTCCTCTTCCATGTTCGTCTGGGTCCAACGCTGCCTCCAACTTCCCGTACGGAGTCCCATCCAAAGGAATTATGAACCTTCCGACCCTTAAATATGAACAAGCACTCATCCTGTGAGCCATGGCCACGCATAACAGGGAAATACAGAAATGGTCGGAGAAAATAGGAATTGCAAGTATCGTACAGCTGATTGTAAGTTAATTAAGAAATGATTGAAGGGATGTATAGATCGTGTTAGTCTTAGAATTAACTTGATGGTTTGGAGGAGTCTTATTGTCATGGTTGTGTTAAATGACGTCGAAAGACTAAAAATATTGCGAAAAAAAATAAAAATAAGGACAAAAGAAAAGTTTGTTGTGATCATTTGTTAGTTGACTATAATTAAAAAAATATTACTTGACTAAAATCATTTTCTATTTAATGATAATATCTATTAAATAATAGTAAGGTAATTAAGAATGAAAAGAACTCAAGGGAAAAATATAGTACCTAGCATCTGGTAATTCATCTACGCCCATAAAAGATCGAAGATTTTGTAACCTAAGCTTCTCCAGTATAGTAGTGTCTGCGTTATGTTCACAACAATCAGCGATGACGGCAGTCACTCTCCCATCTTCATCCGTCTCTTCGTACGCATTGATGAAATGAAACGTCACGTACAAAGGCACCTCCACGCTTGACACCTAATTCAACCTTTTCAAGTTAACATAATTCCCAACGACAATTTTTCTTTCTTTTTTTGTTAATTTCCATATTAAATCAATTAGAACATAATTAGTGGAGTAGGAGTAATATGAACAGGGGAGAGGGAGACAGTAGTGGACTTACAATCTTGCCACTTGCTTTGCACACAATATGCACAAACCCTTTGGAGTCAGGATGCCACTCAAATTTGTAAAGTGGTGTGGGCTCAGCTCTTAACAAGTTCTGTGCACAATATCTCAACGGCATTTCTGGTACCACCACATAATGCTCCGTCACGGGAAAGGAATGGACCCATCCCGGCGCCGGTCCACCACGACAATCCACCCTCCCGATCAACTTCCTTTCGTTACTGCCCGTCTTCATTCTCACCACCAAGTACCCTGGATTCACTAAATCCGGCAACAAAGTCCAGAAATCAGTATCAGTCACTATTGGATGTGCAGACTGTATCAATCCTCCAATAGAATCACTGTACTCGAACTTTCCCAACGTGTCCAAGTTATCCGGATCGACAAGTATTGACCCTTTCTGTGTTTCTGTCAAACAAACTACACGGCCGTCACCGAGCCTGACTACGCCGGTGTTGGCGTTGTCGGTCAGTGAAGCACCGGAGAAGAGGTTAGCTAGGTCTCCGATGTAGGCTATGAAATTGTCTGTTTTGGGAACCTCGGAAAATTCACGATAACATATCTTTTCGTTCTTTTTTGCGGCCTTGTAAGCTTCGGATTCAATTTGCCTGTGGCCAGCGATCAATTTGCCATTTTCAAAATGAAGTTTCACTAAGGTGGCGTATCCGTCGAAGAGGTGTCTGAACTTGTAGTTACCTAAGTTCCACAAACCTGGACCATTTCTAAGGTACGTTCCGTTCTGCATGTAAGAGTAATCGATGATTGTCACCAAGTGTCAATAACATGATAACCTTTATACAAATTTTTGTGTTGCTTATTGTTCATTTCCACGGAAGATAAGATTTTGAAGTGGGGATATGTTCCATTAGATTAAACGGACAACGGAAAACCGACAACGAAATACCCTTCATACAAAGTCATGTGATGTATTTGTAGAAGTTAGTGAAAACAGGTTCGTTATTTTTCATTTCTAAATCAGACAGTGGATCAAGGGACCTTAATCGGACTCTAATTGTTTAATTTCCCATTTTAACTAATTCATTTCAGCATAACAAAAGATTGGATAGGCTATTCGTGCATTCTCAAATATAAACTAACATATAAAACTTTTAGGTACGATATGATTTAGAAGAAACGAAAAAAACTGTCATCACTAGGTAAACCTTTGAAAGAGACATCAATAATTCCGAGGATGAGGATTTACTAACATGGTTTAGGTTGATATTTAAGGTCTGTCCTTCGCGCGATTTTTGACATCATTTTAAAAATAAAACAAAGTAAGGTCCCTATTAGATTAACATTACGCAGGTTGACCACGCAATTTTGCGGTTGGAATATTTTATGGGTCAAGTGACTCAAATGGAAATCATCATTTTCTACGGGTTATTGTTGCTAGGGATGTCTTCATTCGCATTTGCAAACGCTAAAATATCTTGCGACGTTCACGAGGATGACCATCAAATATATACAAGTTAATTTATGAATAGCTTCAGCGTTGTATGAGTCAGTGATTATCAGTGCCAAATGATACTGAGAATATTTCATATCTTGGACATGCTCACACGTACGCACACACACATACGTACCAGCCACTGTGGGATTTCTCCTTCGACTACTAACTCTCCTTCCCATCTCTCTTGCCGTACACTTGTCCAGGCAACATGGTTCATCAGTGCCCCACCACCTGCTTCCTTCCCCGGAGAGGGATCGACGGGTGGTGCATGACGAGTCACGGCATTGGTAACCACAGATTCTGGACTCCGATCACTTTTTCTTGCTAAAATGCTCTTATTCGAAAAGGTTAACCATTCTCTTTCACGCTTACGCCGGCCATCGGAAACCATAATGTTTGAGGGTAGAACAAACTGGCCTATGTGGGAAAATGTGAAGGAAGCCATGGCAATGTAAGGTAGAAAGAAGTGCTATAGAAGTTATGAAATTAGACGAGGTTTGGAGCTTATTTATAGAAGAGCTGATTTGGAATCTGAAACAGAAGAGATACCAACTCATAATAAGCCATGGGGGATACGTTGCGTCATCACAAGGGAAATAGGAATTCTATGAGTTTGATTATTGCAGGAATACATGTGTAATTTCTTGTAACAAAGCAAATTAAATAATGATATTTATATATAATGTGGCCTTTTCATTAGCAGTAGCACCTCAACAGCCAACTGATTGATGCCCTTTCGTTATTTTAGTTTCTCAACTAAATAATAAAACAAACATGATCATATCATACCTCTCCGTGCGTACCTCCACAGTATAAAATCATTCCTCTTGTTCTCATACTGTGGTAGTTGAAGACGCTAATCGTTACTATTAACATATCAATTTTTGTTTTCTTTCTTCATTTTTGAATATTTTAATGTATGGACTCTAGTATCTTGCGCAACGAATTGGCTATAATGAATTAAATTAAACCACGTAACTCCGAAGAATTAATTAATGCTACCTCGGCATAATAACAATTGCTGTACACAAAAGAGTCTCAATTTGATTGGCTCGTGATCTCATGAATCTTTTTGATACCGATACCAAAACATGAGAAATTGCTTTTTGTAGTTCTGAAGATTACACTAACTATACGTTGTTAAGAATAGTAGCAGAGTGTATTTAATATTACACTAATTAATCAAACTAATGTAAGATGTTCGATTAACAATTATCATTTCTTATTTCATAACATACTTGCGTAATCATTAAAAAAATTGATTAATGTGCCTAGGATATTTAATAAAGAAAGGGTTGGGAAAGGTGGAACAAGTGTTCTCCGTTACAACAGTATTTTAAAACTCATTCCAACTATTAATTTAACAAGGGGCTGTTCAAAAGATCACCCGAATACAATTTTAAAGTTAAAATAGATAGTAGTAAAGTTAAAATAGACAGTAGGGATTCTAGTTTGAAAATAAACATATGATATAAAGTGTTGAATTGATTCAATCCATAATTTACACCATCAATTTTAATTTATAGGTACATATATTTAGTTTATTTTTATTTTAGCAAAAGTTATAACTATTTTGATAAAATTATCAAATAATTAGTCCTATATCCTCAACATATTATGTGGTGCCCTCATCCACTTACCATAGTATTTACAATATGACATCAGAGGGCATAGAATATATTTCTCAAAAGGAATATGAAAACAAGATAATCATCTTTGTGTTAGTATGCTCTTACAGCCAATCATTTAGATACAATTTGATGTATGGCATTATTATTTAACTAATGAAAAGATTTTCTTTATCTTTGATTATTAATTTAATTACATTTGATGTTTTAATATTAAAGGTAAAATCCATAAAATAATTACTTTATAATTGAAATTATGATGAGATCATAATTATCATATTCAATTTACATTTATGTATTGTTCCTAAATATTCTTAGTTGTAGTTTCATCAAGACGGGATATTATTGAAACGGTAAAGCTAGCATATATTATATTTCTTACTTATAAAGAAAATAATTTATCTCATAAATTAAAGTATGAAGATACTTAAACTAATGTATGGGTGATTATTAGAGAATAAGTAAATGAACTGATCCGATTATGAGAATCCAAATCGATGATGCCATTGCACAGTGCCATAGCTTTGTCGAGGTTGATATCAAGCTTGTCCAATGAGTCTGATAGTTGGGCTTTAGTGCCTCAAGGATGAGGAGGAAGGTAAGGATCTGGAGGAGCAGAGGTGTTGTTGTTGGGTGATAGTCGTTATGAGGTAGTGGATGCGGATGATAATGGTGATTTGAAGTTCCTATTTGTTTTCCGTCTTCCGCACTCATTTACTCGGTTTGATTCACAAGGTAAAGTTTTGTCCCATACTCTTAGTCTTGGTTACTCCTAGATCTCTTTCTTACTTTCATTTCATTCAGATCTGTGTATCTTCTCAGTTATTGCATTCTTGGAATTAATAATTACGTCATTTCTCCGTTTATGTCTGATTTTTGATTGAGTAGTGGGGATTAGTTTTAGATCTCTGGTGGAGCTTTGCATCTTTTTTCCCCTCTTCTCTTCATTCTTAATAGTGTACATGTTGTTTTCAAAGTTAAGGCTTTATTTTCTTTCATTAATTCATGCAAATTACTTCTCTGGCATCGAGTTCGTGCAACTATGATTTTTTGTTCACATGAACCATGAAATGTAACATAATTTGCACTTGGAAAGAAATAGAGTTACCTTTGTGGGAGGATGTAGTAGGTTTATGCTCTTTACCTCCCAGAGCTAGATTTGATTATCATTAAATAGATGTCAGATGAAAACAACCCATTCATTATTCTGAGCTAAAACATTTTTTTTCTAATAGTGTCAAGCTTCCATTTCTTTTGCATTTGAAGTTTGATCTGTCCATTATTGTAGCTGAAACTATTTTCTACTAGTGTGTCAAGCTTCACTTTTTTTCCCCTCTGTTGTGAACAAAACTTGTTTTGATTTTGACACATAGACTACTTAGACATTAGTACTATTCATTTTTAAGCAGGAGTAGGAAGGACACAAGTATGTATTTATTTTGGGTAATGTAAAAATTTATTTTGTCAACGCCATTGTGCTTCTGTCACCAACGCCACTATCATTCACTGCTAGTGGGTTTCCCACGATCATCGACCGAGTTATGTGTTTACCCATTCCCTAGCTACTCTCTATGGTTCTTTAAGTAGGAATACACTCACCAGTGCATCCCAACCGTATGTAGAGGTAAGGGTGGCAACTCCTACCTACCTTGTACTTATTTTTGATATTTCAATTTCGCGCGATAATCTATTGTTATTTATAAATTGTAGTGTTGTTAAATTATCTTTCCCATATCTTTTGTGTGGCATGAAGCTCGTGGTTTAGATTTTTGTTGAGGTTGCAACTAGAGTCAGATACATTCTTCTTTTTTATATTTTTTCTAAATATTTCCTTCAACTATCTTCTGTAAACATGGACTGTGTGTTTGGATTTACTAAACAAGATAGCTGGGGAATGTTGTATAGGACACTATTTCTGATACTACTTTAGCTAATAGCGAATTCGCTATCTCCATTAACTTTTCAGAGCCCCCTGACAAGTCTGCTGCTGTCAAAAAAGAAACCATCAGTCTTTTCCTATTGCTTCCCGTTACTACCCTGCTCTTTTTTTCTTATAGGAATTCCTTTATAAGACAAGGCTTTTATTTTTTTGGTATTAACGTGTTTTAATCAACATCCTCTAGAAAAGTTTCTCTGTGTAGACTCTCTCCTTACCGGGCACAAAGACCATCTCTTCTGCCACTTCAGAAATCTCTCAATGAGCTCTTCAACTTTGAAGAGAATGTTGTGTGTTTCTATATGTGTTTCTACTTGGACTACGTATTGTATTATGCAGGTTTCAACAATTTTTCATGCTCTAATCAGTCATGCCTTTTATTTTCATACTGGTATTCTTTGCGCATTACAGAGGCTTCCTTCAGTTGGACAATTATTTATTACTTATCTTATTTTTATTTTATTACTATTTAATTATTACTTAATTATTTATTGATTTTTCTTATTATTATTAGTTTTATCATTATTATTTCTTATTTATTTATCTATTTATTATAATTTTATTTACATAATAATTTAGCATGCCAGTTTTACTTATTTACTCTTTAACCTGCATTACTCTTTATTGTCACATATGTATGTGGGTCTACCAGAAATAGCCTCTCTACATTGTAGGAGTAAGGTTGTGTACTATCATATCTTCCCAGACCCCGCTTTATTGCGGGACTTTGAACTGGGTGTGATGAT
>JAOQMP010000001.1:23642945-23657127 GCA_027563575.1 Erythroxylum pedicellare
TTTGCTTTTCCCGAGGCCTCCCCAAAAAGTCACCCATCCTAGTACTACTCTCACCCAAGCACATTTAACCTCGAAGTTTTGATGGGATCCGGTGCATTCGGCCATGAAAAATGCCTCTGTAAGGGAGAGGTATCTGTACCCTTATAAGGCGTCCTTTGTCCCCCTCTCCAATCGATGTGGAATCTCACAAAAACATTTGTAATAAAAGTTGATTCACTACAAACCTAAATTGGTTTCTGCAAAATTCTTAATGAGACACTTCAAGGATAGAATTTTGGAGAAGCCTAATATAACAACAAAGAAAATGTTAGAAGAATGTAGATAGAAGCTAAATATTTTTTAAATTCAATAATGTGTATAAGAGCGAAGAAGAGATTAAGGAAAGAAAGAGCAACGGATTCTACTGCTAAATATGCAAAGTTGTAAGGATATATACACGGGTTGAAGGTAAGCAATCTTAGGTCAACAATTGAGTTAAAACTATCAAGAAACGAAGAGAGCTCATTGCTATATGTAAGTTATGTTATAAAGTTTATGTTGTACTACATTACATTGTGTTATGTAGTATATTAATAGTTCTTTATATTTTCCTGTGTTTTGTTGCAGTTCAAACAATTTTATATTTGTTTTGATGTTATAAAATGAGGATGGAAGCATTTAAGAGCAATTTTAGGATTGATGGATGCTTCCTGAGGATAGAATTTCAAGGGCAATTGTTAACTGCAGTTGGTAGAGATAGTGATGGAGGAATGTTTCCATTGTCCTGGGCAACTGTCGAAATGGAAAACTCAAATACTTGGTTCAAGAATTTGTTATCATCTGATTTGGAATTAGAAGATGGTCAAGGAATTATAGTTGTATCTGATATGCTGAAGGTATGTTAACATATTTAGTATTGAAGGTAATTATATGAAATATGATCTGATATCTTTTGCATTTATTGTAAGGATTAGTTCGGGTGGTTGAGGACACTTTGCCCAATGTAGATCACCATATTTGTATATCACAATTGGTTTGCGAATTGGAAGGGAAAGGACCTAAGAAAGTAGTTTTGGAATTGTGCTTGGTCAACGTATGTTCAAGATTTCGATGAACAATTAAAGAGACTTAACATAATAAGCCCTGGATGTGTTGCAACGTTGCTTGAGTATCCAAAAGATAGGTAGGCCAGACGTTATCAATCCTTTCAAGTTAATGTCCTGACTAAAACATGAACAAAACCTTAAATGGGTGAATTCTACCAGCTAGGGAGAGGGCAGTGATTAGCATGTTGGAGACTATTAGAATAATGGTTATGAGGAGGCATGCTGAGAGGAAATAGTTTTTTCTTTGGTCGAAGCATGATATAGCACCAAACATAATGAAGAAGTTGGAGAAAAACAAGAAAGAAGCAATACAATGGAGAATTGTATGGAATGTAGATGGTGGTTATAAAGTTTCAAAGGGTGATGGGAAGCATATTGTCAAGATCGGTAGACAACATACACATAGTTTTTGGGCATGGGACCTATATGGATATCCATGCAAGCATGCAATTACTGCAATCTATCACTTGAGAGAAAGGGTTGAGACATTTGTTGATTCGTGCTATTGGAAGGTTCGCTTCTTGAGTTTGTATGAAAATGTGTTACAATCAATAAGAGGAGAAACTTTATAGCATTCAAGTGATCCTGAGTTGATACATCCTCTACCTAAAAGGGTTATGCCCAGTAGACTGAAAATTGCAAGAAGAAAGCAATAAGATGAGCCAAAGAAGATGAAAAATCCAAACAAAATGAGTCAGAAAGGGCAAGTGCATAAATGCAGAAAATGTGGTCTTCAAGGTCATAACTCCAGAAAATGCAACAACAGTACATTAAGTCAAAATGATGAGGCTTCTTCATAGGTGTGTACACGTAACTTTAATCATATGAATACATTTTTATAAACATGCAGTTGCTAATGTATATAATTATGTAAATCAGGTTAGAACAGAGGGATCTTCACATGTATACAATTTTCGATTTTATATTACTTATTATTTGAACTAATTACTGACAAACTTGTATGTCATTATAATTACAGTTAAGTAATAGGAATTTGGTTAATGATAATGTTGGACTAACTCAACTAAGCAATATTGTAAGCTTTTTTTTATCAATTTGTCTAACTTGTAATAATTACAAACTATGTTTGTAATATTTTTTCTTCCATTTTGTAGGTTGGTACACCTGTAGATGCCCATATAAACTAATTTGGAGTTGTTGACCCGCACATGCTTCAATTATCATTTTAGCCAAGGGATTTACGATTTAGAGGACGTCCCAATGTTACTTTACAACATTTACAGGATGAAGCAAGTATAAGGAGAACCTCTTTGACTGCATCATCACAACTTGATCTTACGTAGTGTAGTAAAACTAACGCAAACATTGATCAGTTGTATACATATAATGTATACATTTTTATGTCGTACACATATGAATGTTTTTGTTGTTTAAATACAATGTAAATATTTTTGTTAATTAATATGATTTCCTACACAAACTCTCTCTCTCTCTCTCTCTCTCTCTCTCTCTCTCTCTCTCTCTCTTACATTGCCTTTTTTCATATTTGACAACAGATGCAAATCGTTCATTGTATATTAATTCAAATATCAATTTTATTGTTCATATACAACATATTCATTATATGAATTGTGAATTGTTATACTACAACTTATTTATTATATATTGGTTATATATAGTATATTTGTTTATTCAATTAAGCTACACAATTCATTTCCAAATTTTATTATTCATATATAACATATTCATTATGATTTGTTATATAACATAACCATTGTTTATTAGTTATATATTCAAAATCAAAATTTTCATAACCTACATGAAATTAATATCAACCATTACTTTGCTCAAATTCAATACAATATCCTCATAACATATTCACAAATCAAAAGTAGTACAACCATAAGTAATCTTATTAACAATTACAATGTTCATTAATATACACTTAATTTGTTTTTTCTCTTTTCTCAATAAATGTATTTCCTCCTTCAAAAGATTCATTTGTTCTTCAAACTCCTTTATTGTGCTTCTTTTAACCTCTTCCTTTGACATTAATAAATCACTCCTTAAATTTTGAAACACTTCAACGACTCTCTCACTAAATTCTTCATCGTACCATTTGAAAAACTTGCACCTCCAAACTTAAAACATTCAATTCAATTTCCATAAACAACATACCTAAACAAAGTTTAACATTTAATTTCATTAATCTAATAATAATAAATTCTCACCGAATAATTGGGGAATCCATAAAACCTTGGGGCCAGGATTATGATCACTCCACGAAGTGCTCAATGGGGCCTTTAGCCCACAATAGCAAACAACATTGTCGGACTTTGAACTCACTATTGTATTCGTCAATGATCATGATTCCATCTGGATACTTAAAAGATGATAATAAGATAATATATGATTCGGTTAAATGAAATCTACGACCTTCAATATATATCAAAATAACTTAGGAAGATGAAGATGAGATTGATATGTTAAAATCATTTATTAGGACGTTGAATCCATGAGGAAAAAGACAAGATAAGGGAGGATGTGAAGATGATTGCAACACATAAAGAAGCAGAAAATTTACAATTTTTTGAACCACAACAACTAAAAGACCTACTTTATTTGCACGATGTAGTGTGTAAATCACTAAGACTCTACTCTATTATTTCTCAACATTAGTCCAAGTCCATCCATCAAGATCAGTTGCAAAGCATTGAAAGAGAGCATTTGTAAGGTTAATATTGAACATTATGGCCACTTGATTGAGGAAGCAAAATACAATCTACATGCTTGGACAAATAAGCACTCTATTTTATTCCTGTATATCATAAATGGATACACTAATTGTCTTTTGCTTCAAAGGTGTCGAGAAAAGGATAAAGAAAATTTACGAAGCATGCAACCAATTTGAATAGTTAAGTACATTAGTGAAACTGCAAAGAACTACACATCAATCCATTGTTTAGCTAAATTGTCCCTATGCTTTTGATCATAAGTTATTGTAATGGAAGATAAATTTATTTACCAATAGCCAATTCTAGCAAAGCATCCCCAGTAGAAATATACACTTAAGTATGCATTTTAGTAATTCCTAACAAATTATATATTCATCAGTAACAACTGGAATGTCTTTACAAAGAAAATTCTCAAAACTTTAAAAGAAATACTTTAAATTAACATATATCACAACTGTAGATTGCAAACGATAGATTACAAATCAATTGATGAAACTACTACGTCAACTTTACTTCTATCAATCCAAAATATTGAAATGTTAATTAAATGTGGTTATACATGACCTTGCCTCAAGTTATCACGTCAACTGTAATCCTAAAAGATTGCCATATCAACATGTCACATGACTCTCCTATCATCTCACTAAAACCTCATATGCTTGATGATCATAGAAGCGCAAGAGCAAAATATCAATCACCAAATTTCTTCTACAATAGATTCCACTTACAATTGAAAGTGAGAAAAATTACATGATGCCTCTCTCTATTATCATCACATAATAGCAAAGCTAGTTCATTGCCAAAGACCATAAAACAAAATGAAAGCTAGATCATTGTTAGAGACCATTAAACAAAATTAACATTATCTTACAGCAAGCATCTAAAAGCAAAATCAGCATACCATTCTATACATTTTTACAATAGGCTACATAACAACACGGTATATACTTATTACAAGGAAAATCGATAGTTAAGGGTGGCTACATACCCATGAACAGAGCAACTGCTAGTTCAAGTATGATAATAGTTACCCACGCACAAAATCAAATCTCATCCTAATTTCTCAATAGTAACGCAACACTTATTTATTCAAAGTCAGTAATTCAATCACATTACATAGCCACCAAGTTTTTCCTTCTTCTCTAAACGATGCAGAAATAGTCATGTCAAAATCAAGTAAATTAGAAAACTGTTACGTTATTTTCCTATCAATGAAAGGCTACCTTATCATCAGAAAATGGAGACATTCACCTATAAACCACGATGCTTGCTATAGCGGATTCTCTCCTAAATAGATGATGATGGATTCCATATGGAGAACGAAATGAGGAGGGTCAAACGATGACTTACCTATGAATGATGATACTTGTTGCAGCAAATTCTCTTCCAAACAGACAATGACTAACCTATGAACGAGGATGTTTGGGTTAGTGTATGCCTTTTGAACTAATTATAGAATGTACTTAATTGAACAAATGTGATTCAGGTAGTGTCGTATTATAATCATAGTTAATATTGGATAGTTATTATGTCTTACTAAAGACCGCTTATAACTTGTGGGCCTAAAAGAAGTTTGGGCTTCTAGCTAATATTAAATAAGCCTACAGGGTTGCACACCAAGCAGATTGAACATTTTTTGGGCTTTGGGCTTTGGGTCGTAGGGTTTTACTATATATATGGATATATAGTATGACTTGAAGATAGAAGAGACTCACCTGTCTAAAACCTTAAAAAGAGATGTCCTCTGTTAGAGATAAAGAGAGAGACGTCTTAGAAAGTGATGCTAGCACATCAGAAAGCGTTCTTTAGTCTCACAAGAGTGTGGATACCAATAGAAGTGCAACACTTGATGTGCTCTTTCTGACATTACCAATTGCTCTTCATATTTTTGTTTTAAAAAGGTATAACCTGATCTAGATTTAGTTTCAATATTCATATGGGTCTTGATGTTTCGGATTCTCAAAGTTGATAAATGTTATTGCCGTTAACTGTCTGAAAATTTTTATAAGATTGTTGTGGCAGAATCCACACAGAGAACGAATTGAGGAGAGTCGGACGATGGGTAAGCAAAACCAAACCTTCATCATTTTGTTTACCACTCATCTAATCCCTCCTCTTAACAAAAATGCTGGGTTGGAGTTACTCTTAACAAAAATCATCGTTAAGGCTAATGATAATATGAAGGTAAGTCCTATTTGTTTATTAAAAATTAAAATTAAAATTTAATTAAGAAGTGAGTCCCACTTGCCCCGTCAACAATGATGTGGCTAATGGGGCCCACTTATTTGAATAAAATAATAATTTTGAAATATCAAGTCAACGCTGACCTGACACTTAAAAGACTCATTTGAATTTTTTGTTATAAGATAAGTTATAATGCAACATTTTTTAAATGTTAAAAATTAGAAATATTAATCTCTGAATTTTTGGATTAAACTTGTCGATTATGAAAAATTTTGAGTCAAGGTGGCCCTTTTGACAATTTGTTTGGGCTGGACAGAAATACATAAATGAGATTGAGCTAAAACTGGCTGAAGCCCGTAGTCTATCGTTAGTAGAGGATCCGAAAAAACACGGCCCGTCACAACCCTAGGTAACCTAGTATATTTAGTCACCGCATATTATGCAAGGCCGCTCTCCCTCCAGAGCTCTTGAAATCCCTCTTCTCTGTTTTGAGGCAAGTTCCCCTTTTTTACTCCTAATTCTTGCCCTGTAGTGTTGTTATCTCTCTGCTTTCTGTCTGTTATGGTAGACAACCCATGGTAGTAGTGTGTTAGACTGGTAAATAGATGGGAGTTAATCTATGGGCTTGTTTGAACCCCTCTTTTTCTTTTTTTAGTCTATGGATTTTGGAAATGTGGGAATGTGGGTCGTTCTGAACTAAAACAAGAGAATACTAGGATATGGGTAACTGAAGTTTGGGTTGTGCACTCGAATTCGATTGCAATCTATCATGGAAGGATTATTCTTCGAAGTGGATCGGGTATAGTGGGTGTCAAAAGATTAGCCAACTGTCCATTCTGTGTACAAGGAATTTTAGGAAATGACCAGGAATACATAGTTTATGCCTTTGAATCTTTCTATTCAGCATCTACTACTACATTCGATGTTTACTTACTTTGGAACATTTTGCTAATGAAGTTTCGATTTATGTGATTTTGTTTCTGAAACGACTGACTTAATAGAAATGCTATATATGTGGTCTTTTGTGGTAACACTGGACTATCATGTTAGCCTAGTTAACATTTGTATGCATTTATAATATATTCTCTGATATTGATTGTCTTTAGATTTGTATTCTGTCTTTTGCTACTGAGTTAGCTTTTGTTCTGTTTTGTTCAATTTTGTGAATTTATTTATGATTTCTGAGTTAATAGATGGGAAATTTGCATAATGACTCAGCCCTTTGTTCTTCTCTTGAAGAATGATTTAAAGCAATAAATGTTTATTTTGTCCAAAGTTTGATGTTCCTGTAGAAGGACAACGGATATGTGATATGTTTTTATGGCTTTACAGGTAAGACATGGTTAAGCACAACAATGTTGTACCTAATGGGCACTTCAAGAAACATTGGCAAAACTATGTGAAGACATGGTTTAATCAACCAGCACGGAAGACGAGGAGGCGCATTGGCAAGTATTTCAAATTGTTTTGTTCATTTCTTTCCTGTTATTGTTCTTGAATCCATGGTGCATACAGTAGCGCAAGTGCAATTTTAATAATAATGATTGAAAATGTTATTCCAGACTGCGATTTTTTTCTGATCTATGTATGAAACTTACCAGCTCGTCAAAAGAAAGCTGTCAAGATCTTTCCGCGACCTACAGCTGGACCTCTTCGTCCCACGGTTCATGGGCAAACCTTGAAGTATAACATGAAAGTTAGAGCTGGTAGAGGGTTTTCTCTTGAAGAGCTTAAGGTTTGCAGGTTCAAAGCTTATTTTCATACTTGTATGTGTTTGTGGTGATGCAAGTTAACATCTGGTAATCTTACCAGGCTGCAGGTATTCCGAAGAAGCTTGCCCCGACCATTGGAATAGCTGTTGATCACCGAAGGAAGAACCGGTCGCTCGAGGGGTTGCAGCACAATGTTCAGAGGCTTAAGACCTACAAGGCCAAATTAGTTGTCTTCCCAAGACGTGCTCGCAAATCTAAGGTAATTTCTATTTTTAAGAGCTCTGTAACCATGTATGTTGTGTTCTCTTGGTCAACATTTTCATTACAAATGTTTCTTGGTCACAGGCTGGGGATTCTGCTCCTGAGGAGCTGGCCACAGCAACTCAAGTCCAAGGCCAGTACATGCCTATATTGCGTGAAAAATCATCTGTGGAGCTCATTAAGGTTACTGAGGAGTTATATTCGTTCAAGGCTTATGATAAGCTGCGGGTAGAACGCATGAATAAGAGACACATTGGCGCCAGGATGAAAAAGGCCGCAGAGGCGGAGAAGGAAGAGAAAAAGTAGGACGCTAATATTTTGTGTTATTTTCAGTTTGTTAGATTTTCTCATTTTTCAAGTTACTTTTATTTAAGCAAAAGAATGTTGTTTACATGTGTCCTGTCTTCTCTTTGTTGCACAACTTATGAGATACCGTTAAGACTGCTGTGATCTAGCCGTCATATTTAAAATAGCCCGTATGATAAAATAATTGCAGCGATCGGAAAGACGTGAAGTTTGATTCTACTAGTTTTTAAATAAAAACAAAATCTTGTTTGAATGCTAAAATTTATTAAGAAAAGCTCTTTTTTTTTATTTTTTGTGAGTCTGCAATTGGAGTCAGTAAATATTTACGTTTCCATTCCTTTACATAGTTGTTCTTTGAAGTTAGGTAAGTCTACCGGTTTGATTTAGGGCTATTAATTTGATTGATACAGAGGAGAAGATGTTGCATTGCAGAAAACGGTGCAATTGATTTTGAAATAAATTGGGTTATGGGTTATTTGAGATATGATGGGTACATTTTGTTGGCCATTAATTTTTCACGTGTATATTATAGTGGAAAATGTTTTCGACTAGATTTGAAAATAGTTGATAATTTTATAAAATAGTTGATTATTTTATTAAAAATATAAACGCTGAATTAAAACATTTTAAATCCTCCAATTAGACCATCACAATCACAACGATTTATTTATTAAAACTCAACCAACTCATCTTCACCTATGTATAAGGAAAATCAAATAACAAGAAAAAGAGTTCACACTTTGGTTGAGATGTGAATGTGGCATTCATTTTCAATTATGATTAACGAATGAAAATAGAACAGTCATCAATAAGAAGAAACAAAAATGTATCTCAACAAATTTTATTTCGACTAAATCACTTTTTGATAAATATTAGGATCATAGGCTTAAGAGAACTTATTGACACGAAACAGACAAATTGTCTAACCATTAAAATAATATGATTAGAAGAATTATAAATACATAAGAAAAAGAATTGTTAAAAGGTAAAGAGTATTTTAATCTTTTATTATAAGGTTAGAGCTGTTCAAATTATATAGATAAAAACGTAAATTATATGTATCTTTCTGCAAAATATCATTTCTATTGCTTTATTTATGGAGATCAAGAAAAACAATAAAATATCCATATTGTTTTGTTTTAAAGGTCTAATGGTCAACATAAATTACTCCTTTTGAGCGCAAAAAAATGATCAAAATTTGGTATTGAACGTCCATATACTTACAGATGCATGCATCATTTATCTTAATAAATAAATAAAAAAAACTTGTCATAGGATGAAATTATGTTGTTTAATTAATATAGTGGAAGGGGCTGCCTTCCCGAAACAAACATGCATTTTTGCATAGTGCCTAATTCGTTAACAGGCATCGGGATGACAAGGCACTGCAAATTCACGAAAAGAGTGCACACGTACTGTGGTCGGATTTGGAGTAATTGTCTCTTCAAAAGAACCATTTCCTCCCCCGCTGCCTTCCCGAAACAAACATGCATTTTTGCATAGTGCCTATTTCGTTAACAGGCACCGGGATGACAAGGCACTGCAAATTCACGAAAAGAGTGCACACGTACTGTGGTCGGATTTGGAGTAATTGTCTATTCAAAAGAACCATTTCCTCTTCCCCCCTCTAGCCTCTCGCCAGTTTTTACAACCAGAAACAACTTGCACACTAGAGCTCTTGTCAGAAAATGAATAGACTATGAAATTTATACTTTAAAATTTCTACGACATTTATGCAAATCAGTTCAAGAAGAGAATGTCATGATGAGCTACCAGGCTATGGCTGGAGGACCACCACTAAGCGTCTTTCAACTCAATATTTTGTAATCTTGAAGACAATGTGCACAAGCCGACAAGATCAACCAACACCTATTAGTTTCAGAAGAGATAGCAGCGGCACCTCTTCTCGAGGCCTTTTTTCAACAACATATTTTGGAATCTTGAAGACGTGCACAAACTGCCGAGCACAATCAACACCTATAGACCCCAGATGGATCGGCATTCTGAACAATCCAGGGATGCTCAAGGAGCTTATGCAATGGCAGACGATGTGAAGAATCCTTGACAAGCATCTATTCAAAAGGAAAAGGTAAGAAATTTCAGCAATATTTAGAATCTCAGAATCTGAATATTAAAATAACAAATGTTAAAAATGTGAAATGCCAATTAAATAATGAAATTCTACCTGACTTATGAGGTCCTTTGCAGCAGAAGAAACAATGGGTTTGGGAGGAAACTTTAGATCCACTTGCACAATCCTGTTAATATGGAAGATGAAATCAGCAATACAAAATATAGCGCCACAAAAAGCAATGCAAAGTATAGCGCCACAAAAAGCATATTAGATGTATGAAAGCAAATTAAAACCACCCGTTTTCCATATATGAGGAGCTTGCAAAGAACAAAGCTCCGTGTTAAGTTTGATCAGATTATTGATTCAATGCATTTTGAAGTTCATGCTTACCTTCTATATGTGTCCGAGTGTTCCTTAGCCTCAAAGGGAGGGACCCCATACAGGAACTCATAGCATAGAACACCCAGGCTCCAGATATCAACACTAGCATCATGCTCTACACTTTCCACTGCAAGAAAAATATCAAAGTAATTAGAGCATTCCAAAGCGAACTTAGAAACACAAAAATATAGTCAACAAATCAGTTGGACCCTTAATATGCTTGAACATTGATAGTTTTTATGCGTACCCATCTCTGGTGGGAGATAATCTAGCGTACCACACATTGTACGCCTACGATTAAATGTGTGCACCGACCAACCAAAATCTGCAATCTTCAGTTCTCCCTGTGAAAAATAATAAAAAAATCATCCTCAGCATCACAAGCACAGATGTCTATTAGGTGTCCAAGAAACGGACATAACATTGCCACGAATTACCTGTGCACCTATTAATAGGTTCTCAGGCTTAATATCTCTATGTATCACATGTTTTCCATGGCAATAAATCAATGCCCGAGCTAAGGATGCAACATACTGCCAAGCAAACAATATCAATACAAAAAATCTATGAACAATAAGTGAGAAAATTTATAATAGCAGAGTGAAAAATTTTGCAGCTGTAATGCAATAGTCTGCTCCTAGTATTATTTGGCTTGCTTGCTTGGGAACTTGAGCCAAGCCAGTTATTATATCAAAGGGAGGGTATTGTCATTGAGCTAGATTCAGAGGTGCTTTCAATATAATCGACCAATGAGATAACATCTGAAGGATATAGATTTCATATACACCCTATAATCTGTTTGTCTCCATATGAAAATCATTGTGCTGAAAAATAACCTGAATTCAACTAAAAGCTATAGATCAAACGAACTCACAGTAGCTGCTCGTCTTTCACTAAAGTATTTACACTTCTGCAGTTCTTTGTAGAGTTCACCTTTGGCAGCGTATTCTAATATCAAATAAACTCGTTTCTGCAACAATGAGATTTAAAGAACATAGTTACTCTGATTGTCAGAAATTTGCCAACATGTTTAAAGGTCAAAGTGGAGAGGATCCTATTGACTAACCTGGTCATAAAAGTAACCATAAAGTCGAAGTATATTGGGATGTCGAAGATGACTCTGAATTTCAACTTCCCGACGTAATTGATGCTCAACCTGTGACTGCTGCAACTGGCTCTTAAAGAGTACCTTTAGAGCCACAATGTGATTACTCTGTTTTAATCCAGAAACAGAACCAGTTGGTTAGATGAGTAAGGATACCGCTGTCTCAAAAATTTCCATAGAGCAAAAAAAAGGTTTGATTTCCACCAAAAATTAAAGACAACTAAAACCAATAAATCAGCTAATCAAGTGGAGACTATAGCAACTTATAATTTCCAATGTGGTTCTGTACTATTGTGATCTCAGATTTCTCCTTTGTATAACTTATCCTAGAGTTGTCTAAACTTGTTGCTCTTCGAGCATTGCAATCATATTCTTTTTCCAAGAAAAAGAAATCAGCTAAACATGGAAATGTAAATGGAATTCCCAAATTGGGCAAATAAAGACAAACGAGCTAGTCCTGGAAAACCGACCCTTTTCTCGCGGGCCAAGTAAACATGGCCGAACTTTCCACGCCCGAGAGGCTTTCCTATGTCGAAGTCATTGAGCGTCCATCTTCTTTTCTCTGTGGCTGATGCCTCAGAAGCAGCCTGTACAAAAGAAAAGAAGGTCAAATTAGAAAGGGAAAAATAAACCCTAGATTTATTTGAAATAAAATGTTACCCAGATGAAGATCTACAGAACCCTAGCCCAAATCCCATCAATGAAATTCAATGATTAAAGATCTACAAAATGATAGTACCTCACGGCAATCTCATATAATTAAATAGGTCCTAGGGAAAGTATACATGATTATGACGCATAAAATTGCATTTCCATGTTTTGCCCTTTGCCTTTATTTGAATAGTTGCTTCTTTCTCAAGAACCAGACTCAAATAGAATTATCCCTCTGCAAGCAATGAAGAGAACAAACTTTGCTTAAAAGAACCCCATAAAATATAAGAAAATTTCGAAAAAGAAGATGGGAGATGAAGACGGAAATTTGAACGAACCTTCTCCTCTGGTGGGTGGGTTTGAGATTGAGTATCTGTAGCAATCGCCATGGAAATTTGAATGAGTATGAAGAAGACCGATTAAAATCACACAAAGGCAAAGAGTGAGAGAGAGAGATAAGGGAGCCCAAGGCGACCCCTTCGATAAGGGTAAGGGCTCCCTTGCGCACCGGTCCGTTTACCACAGACTACCACGTGTTCCAATGTCCGCTCTTTTCTTTTGTCCATTTTTTAAATATATAGTCTTTTCCAGGGGAGCGTCCAACGTCTGAACGATCTTATTGAGCTTTGACCACAAAGAAACTCTAGGGACTCTTACGTTCTTCGTTGAGTTGTCACGGCGTGGCATTGCCTAGTATAGCAATGTGCTTGGATGCCTCATTCCGTGACCATGACACCTCGTACTTCGATAATTAACAACATAAAAGTTGCCTTTTTTGTTTATCTATAAGGTTGCCTTTGAAAACCAGCATCAATTTGTTTGCAACAGCAACAAAAAGATGCATCCTGATTGCAAATCTATCATGGTATTATTGATTATGGAACCGTCTCATTTTCTACCACATAAATTGACCATTGCACTAAACAATCCATTTACTCTCAATATAAGGGGTGTCTTTGAAAATAATTATTTAGAATCTCGTCTTACTGAATCGTGCCTTAATAAATTGTTCCTTGGTTTGAGGTGTGTAATGGAATGTGCACGTTTTTCTTTCATTCCAAATCTGTTTAAACATCAAAGCTATTCTTAATGTTTTATAAGCCTGATAAAGTAAAAAAAAAAAGGACATCAATGAATTCTTATTTAAAGTAAACAAAAGTTTGGATTCTCTTGCAAGCTGGGTATTAATTAAATGATACTTACTTACTTTATTATCAAGATTATTACAATTTTTAAGATCCTAAATATTCAATAGAAAGAATAGTTACACGTCTGTCTTTAAAAATTTTTAAATTTGATAGATTATGATTACTCGATTTAATAACGTTATCATGAACACAAATCTCCTCACTTAAATTTTATTAGATTATTTAAAATTATCTTTACTAATTTCTCAAAATTTTTACTACGTCCTCTCTTAAATTTGCCAATAACTCCCTTTTAAGATTTTATTAACTATTTTACTCATCTCCTCCCCCTCTTTTTCACCTCTTAGACAACAGCACGTTGGACCTGGTACATACTGATGTGTGTGGGCCTATGAACATATGTGTGTGGGCCTATGAACGTACAAGCTAGAGGAGGTTATAAATATTTCATAACCTTTATAGATGATTACTTAAGACATGGCCATTTGTATTTCATGCATAAACAGAGTGAATCCTTTGAAAAGTTCAAAGAATTCAAAGCTGAAGCTGAGAAGCAACTAGGTAAGCCATTAAAACAAC